>CABFWO010000308.1:6501-22506 GCA_902155825.1 Timema genevievae | reverse complement strand
CTGTGTTTTATTTAATGATAATAATTGATAAATGCAGTGTAGTGTTAACTTAAGACATGGCTAAATGTAAGAGAAAGCTTATGCCTTAATTTTGCCGTGTAAATAAAGACAATAGTAATAACAATATTATACTAATTACGCTATTAATGTTTTTAGGGATTAGGAAGATAATATTTATAGGAATTGTACCCTCATTGGCGTGGAGGGAGAGGGGTAAAATCATTTTGAGAGAAAAAAACACCTCAGTAAACCCGAACGAGATTCGAATCTCAATCCCCTATTCATCGGCAATTCAGTATACTGCGAGAGGAGCGCGTTATACCATGCGGCCACCGAAACGGGTGAATGAAAGTTGTTAAGAATTGTACTAACTTTCTTAAATATGGCTACTAAGTTGCGATGCCTCAGTAATAGGCCTATTAAATACCAATATATTCAATGCGCATCTTAGCCACGTACACAAGGCAAAATAATTACAAATCTTTAAACAGCACACAATAATACAAGTAAAACATGCCTGAGTTTGTTTAATACATTTGAAAATATTAATTTTAAGTGAGCTTGAAAGTATTTTTAACATGTTAGTTTTTATTGGGAAACTATTGGCCTACCAATTCAATTGATTAACAAACTTTGGTTGGAAAAAAATTCATTGTTGAGGACATTCTCCAACATTTTCATTGTTATATTAGGACTAATACTCTCCTATTTATTAACGTTTTAACAATTCATTGATAAAAAACCTTAATAAACTTCAGTGAAGTCGTTTTTAAAACGTTAATAATGTTAAGGAAGTTCTCAATAATGTTTAATTTAGAACAAAAGTTTGTTAATCAAGAGGGTATTTAAACAAAGAAAATATTAAACACTATTCAAAATTCTCTCGACCGTAGGGAACTACTTACGTAAAGATCGCCGTGAATGATGGTGGGCCCGGTGCTCTTCAGTTTGTATGTGAACGACATTCCCAAATCCCCAGACACCAAGTTGTCACTGTATGCGGACGAACCGGCTCTAGTATCAAAGTCGTGATGAGGGCAGCTGGTGGAGAGGTGACTCCAGGTGCACCTGACGCAGTTGGAGGTGTGGCTGACCACCTGGAGGACAAGCCGTTTTCTTCACATGGAAGAGAAAGTTCTACAGGCTGGCCCCACTCTAGCTGTTCGGTAAGCAGATCAGATGGGCGAACAGAAGTACCTGAAACTTACGCTGGACACAAAGCTGATCGGGGGACTACACTGTACTGAGAGACTGAACAAGGTGAGGCAATTATGTGTGGGCCATACAAATTGACGTTGTGGGCCGTAGTTTGCCCACGGCTGCACTAACTCATTACCATTCTTGTTTAACCTGTCATCACCTTACCTTCCTAACACTCTCTCTGAATTCTTTTTTTTGGTATGTATCCATCCATCCATCCATCCATTCATATCTCCTAACAAGATAATTCTTTCACCCAGTTCACATGCATTCAAGACTCCACTCTCACATTCTCGTCTTCAACCTCCACTATAGCATAACTATCACCCACCATAATTATACGAATACCTATTTTCATATGAATTCATACCTTCTCACAAACAGCTTAGCTACCTACTCCCAGACTTACACTTACCCATTCATCTACACTTGGCCAAAGTGCCAGGCTTCCATCACTTATCATCAAAACATCTTTCCCTTTCCACTTGGTTTCACATACACACAGAATATCAATTTTCCTTCCAATCATTTCCTCTGACGGTTCATTCTCTTTACCACACATTCCTCTCACATTCCAGGTTCCAATAGTCCATGTTCTCACAAGCTTATCAACAGATGGGCCCTTCAGGTTTAACCTTTTATCCTTTTTTGAAGCACTAATTATAGTAGCTTCCTCACATACATGTCAATAAAAAGTTTATCATGCGCAAACCTTGTTTTTAGCTGCTCGATAACCTTTGTATGGTTCTCAGCTGACCGCGGATAACTGGTGACATGTTCTCTCACTGATGAATCCTCCATGTCGCTTGGTGCAAGTACTGAAATGTATCTTCTTGTTCTATATTGCCATTTTTAATCTACATGTATTCGCTTAAACTGTGCCCAGAATGTTATCCAATATTTCACATCATCATCAAATTTCTTAAGTTCCAACTTGGGTAATTTTGAGATTTTCCTAACACACTCACTTCCAGTAGCATTTTCACTGATTGCTCTAGCCGTATCACTTCTCCACATTTCCTCGTAATGACTCTTTATATATATATANTATATATATATATATATATATATATATATATATATATATATATATATATATATATATATATATCTTTCGCGGTTGCTTTCAGCTTCATTCCAATCTTTGGCTTCTTCATTTTCCTTTCTTTTAGCCTCAGATTTGCCAAATTCTTCTTGTAGCAACTCATCACTTCTTAAAAGTCGGCCGACTTTATTGTCCAGTATTTTAAAGCTGGTGGCAATATATTTTCTCGTGGTCTGGCTATCAATCCAATTTTTCTTCTAGCGTGTTCGATGCTCTCGTAAACAATCTTCTCAGATGTGTTCTTTCTTTCTTCAAATTATTTATTTTTCCTTCTCCTCGTATCTTGTTATGGGAACCAATTGTTATTGAATGAGGTGTGGAACCAGTAATTTCCGTTAATTATAAGAAAAACCCTTTATTTTAAGTTATTTAATTACATGATTACACTCGCAGATATCGGTAACCGACAATAGTGCAGTTCTCTCTACACGAGAGGCATAATCTTGCCAGCATTTACATAAAACCAAATAAACTTCGCTACACAGGTAAGGTGCCTTCAATTACAAGTACCCTTTTCGTCATTTTCCGATTACAATCCCTTTTTACTTACACTTTTGAAAAGGTTTTTAATTAGATTTACCTTTTTTCTTGCTGCCCTTTTATACTTTTTACACCTTTTTACCCTTTTTTTTATAACCTTTGTACCCTTTTCAACCTTAAATATTTCTCCCGAGTAAAGCCAGTTACTTCAATGCTATTTTTTTTATACCAAATAAAAACTCTGCCTACAATTCTTAAGTGATTTTAACCGTTAAAGTGCTAATTTTTTCGTCCAGCCATGTAGATTTACAACTAATGATTATAATTTTAAGAATGATAGGTACTCAGGAAAATGTTAGATAACCTCTCATATATTCATAAACTTTTTGATATATATAAAAAGTCACAAACCTCTTCCAATATGCAATTTTCCGAATTCTGACAATTAGTTGCAAATCTGCACGTCCGGACAAAATGATTAAGAGCTCAGCGGTTCAGATTGCTAGATAACATTAACTCTCTTTTTAGAAAACAAAAGACACAATCAACATGACTATAAGACAACATCTATATTTTTTATTTATTTTTTCAAATCCTTTACTGTGCTATTTTAATCAAGGCCAGATAACAATAAAAGTTGTGTTGGTTATAATTTAAATTCTTTAATTTCTCCAATTAAACAGTACAAGCTTACCTGGACCAACGAAATGTCATTCCTCCAAGAATTTGACGAATTGTATTCTTGGTGTTCGATTTTACGAACCGGTATAAACTGAACACCTCCTTCATCCACGCTTATGGCACCCGCTACTATTGTAAAACCATCTACTGGCATGCTGCAACAAAATCATATCATTTAACACTATTATTTACAAAGTACAGAGTAGAAAATATTACCATAAAAATATCAACTCTGAAATCATGCATATTGTAACTTTATTTAAGGAAAGAATATTGTGAGTTGCAGTAAATGTTGGAACAGTTGGCTGTAGATACATATGCCTTCTAGTAATAACTTAAACATTGGTGTTGTGGTTTCAAGCTGAAGGGCGTTATTTGTAGGGATAGTGTTGAACAATAAACTGATTACAACTTGAGACCCGCTTTGCTGAGCACGACCATAATTTTTATAATCTGTGACGTCAGTTGATCCACTACACCTGCACTGAATTTTACTATTTGTTGATGAACACATAGCCACTCTCTCTGTGCTGGACTCTGTTAATTTTCTCCAACTGTGACTAAAGTACGGTGCAAACAACCAATTTCTTGTACAAAATTGTATACAAGATCTTAGTCACACTTATTACACACATGTTTTACCCAGATACTTTTCACACACCTCGCACGCATATAATATTTTAACGATACCGTTGACTTATTTTCATCCTCAAAGGTATCACCACGTTGAATATTACGCCTTGCTTGGGTGAGGTGGCTTGCGTGCCCAAATGACCCTGAGAACTATGCCGAAAACTCTTGGTAGGGCCACCTAAACCTAACAGGTAAAAAAAAGGGATGGGACTAGACTAAGAGTTAAACCCTGGTCCTCCACGCTGGGGGTATTGGTCTTAGGGCTGACAACTTTATTTAGGGGGGTGAGGCGGGGGATATACCGTTATTAAATGACAACGACAAGCTCCGGATGAAAATTATACATTTACTGGAATCAGACCTAAGGAATTTGCTAGTTGGAAATAAGAAGCATGATTTTACGTTTAGATCATGGAATTTCCACAGCCTTAATAAGCCAGCAGCTCTAGCTGACCTAGCCTCTAAATTATACTCGTACCAGGCAGATATTGTGAAACTCCAGGAAGATAGGTAGCTTGTTGTGAGAGGATGCACTAAGAAGACAAGTTTGTGAAGTTTTATGGAGGAGGAGCCCCACGGGAACATGAAACGGAAATAGCAACCTAACCTAGTCCAAGCGCAGAAAAGTAAGATTTTACAATGGGCAGGACATCTATCCCGCGTGGTAGAAGACAGAATTATTTAGAATGCATTCATTAAGTCAATCCATATGGAAGACCTTTTTTTTACTACCAGAATCCTAATGTAAGAACTAAAGTGTTACAGTGTAGTAATAAGGTAAATAAATTATGTTATAAAGAATCCGCCGACTCAAGTTGGATCAGTGATAACATGAAAGTGTGTCATAGGCGCGTTAAGTGTATTGGTTGCAAAACCCTTTGTCGGCACATGTCTCAAAAACAAAGGTAAGACGTTTTATTATACACAGGTCGAGAAGGAGAGGGGCACTCATTCTCTGGGCAGTCCTGTGGCGTGTTTGTTTGGGACGTATAGTACGTATGGTTAGCAACGTCTTCTCTATATTAGACTCACGGATTCGACTCTCGGTGATAGCAATGGCCTTGTATTTCCTTATCAGAGTACCAGACGGACTTGTGTGTGAACCGCTGTTGAGGAACGACTACTAGTTGAACGGTTACGCTGTTAAGGCAGTATGCAGTTATGGCAAACGAGCGGAGTCAAAATCCAACTCAATGACGCGAATCCTGCTTCTCTCTTCATCAAATTCTGTATTTCAAACATCACATATAGCTTTAGTGAAATAAACACCTCCTTTACAAGGTCTGCCAACGTCTCCGTCTTACCACACGTAGCCCGATACAAACCCCGGACAGTTACACTACTATTTCAGAAGTGATTCGTAAGAAAGCTTGGCAATATATTTGTTTTTACGATAGTCAATATACCACTACCACCATAGTTTGGTATGGTGTGTTTGCTATGGCTAACATAAATAATACCAGCCTATCCACTGAAATATAATAAAAAATAAAATGTTTATTTACAATGATTGAAAGTTATGAGAACTTGTTGAAAGTAAGTAGTAAACTAGACAGCACACAGTTAAAGTTTCATTATATTTGTGGTATTACTTTTTTACGGGGTTATGAACTTTCTTGTTTTTCCACTAAACAATAATAATCCATTTTCAGCCACTCACGTTTCCAAGCAATGAGCTGCGGTCACAACCCATGTTGTTTTTATTATGGAGCCTCCACAAAAGTGAGCGTTGGTCAAGATTCTGCGTAGTGATACCTAAACAAACAAAATGTATGAGGGCTATACAGGAAACGGCGGGCAACATGTAGACAGCTCTGGCATTTAAATGTATTTGTGTGCGTGGTGGGTGTGTAAACTACAACACGATGGTAGATAATTGACAGTTTAAATAACCTTTGTGTCAAGACGTATGATCAGAAAATTAAAATGAAACGCAACTGCTAAACGTGTGCCCTCCTACCCTCCAGCCTATTGAAGGGGTTCACTAAGGTGTCTAGATACCCCAACCTCATGGAAGATTACAAGGCAAGGGGAATATAATGACCCCGGAACCCTATCCCAGCAACTTGCTAATATTCAACTGCTCTAGAACCTATTTAGGGGGTGTTCCCTCAAAATTCTTCCCCCTCCTTTAAATATTTTCCTTCACTCCCTGTTGCCCATCCCACTCTTTAAGTGTTACGACCACAACACCTTGACCTTGGAATGGGTACCATTGAACCTAGTTTAATAGTAATACTAATGATTGAGAGACCAACGCCATTGCAATACTCACAATGTAGGGAAACTCGCCCGGTGCAGCGTTTCGTCCTCCAACCACCCTGGACTCTCCTGGCGCCAGCGCTGTGTTATCTCGGGATGTTCCCACTCTGAGCTCCTTTGGCGCTAGCATTGCCTTTTCTGTTAGACCTACACAAAACAGATGGACGTGGTAACCTTGAGGAGCATGTCTGCTATCAGATATGACAAGTTCCCAACGTTTCGCTTGAGTCACATGCTCGTAGAAAATCTAGATTATAATAATATAATATGTTTGAGTGGTGCAGCAATTCACACACTAGCGGAAATGTATACTTGCTCATGATACTTTAAAACGCGTACTATAAAAATGTCTTATTTTTAGATACAAAAACAGCTTTTTATATTAATGTCACGGTGGATGTTTCAATTATTATGTTGTGGAGTGAAACAGATCAATACAGAACGATACAAACACACACACACATACTATTTAACCAACGATTTAAAATCATTTCATAACAGTAGATGTAGAATATTGCCTGTCTCTCGTTTTACAGACGCAAGCTCACTGATTGAGATTTTAGTTTTTAAATTTGATTGGCTCTTCCAATCAGATGTTTAATCTCGTGGAGCAGAGAAAGCTGAGACTATTTTAGGTTGCACCAAGCAAACACTGAGGCTCGCGCTGATATTTTCTGATTGGTTCAGAGCTCGTCCCGTGAGCCCATTTATGCTCTAATCGAGTATTTAGGCAAACGTGGGATCCCACAATAACCGTACATTTAATCAGGGGCACAAAGAGGGGGAGAGGGCACGTGTCCCTTTGAGTTGAATGTTATAGTTTACAGTACATTAAACGTGCAGTGTTGTATGGGTTTACTGTTGAGCCATTGAAAACTAAACTAAACCCTTCTCTTTTCCGCCCATAATAGCTTTCATACTAGACCGAGAGTAGGGCGTACGAAAAAAAAAATCATGAGTAACAACTGCGACAGTATGTTATATTCATGCCCCAAAGCCCATAACCGGTCTCGGCAAACCACTGGAGTAGGTCCCAACTCCAGGGTTGGATCCGGGAATTGTCAAAAATTGAGATATTTTGAAAATGTTTGTAAGAGTCTGCCATTGTTAGAAATTGTTATTTATTTTTTGTTTTTAAATCCAGCGAAAAATGGTTGACAGCTATTTTTGGTGGTTCAAAGCTCCCGTAATAGTTATTCGATATTGTAAAACTTTAGCTAGTAAAAATATTATTCATAAAAGTCGGCCAATGGGGGGGATCCCCAATTTTTTGATCCCTGAAAATGAAACTCCGATCCGCAGTCGATTTTCATAGCCCTGGGGGGAGGCACGCTCCCCCAAAATTGCACGCGCGTACAGGTACTTTTTTTAATTATGAGTAACAGGCTGCCAAAAACATCATTGTCTCAATTAGACTTTTCTAAACGTACAAATGCAATCCGCAGTCAAATTGAACGGTTTTAACGAGACGACTGAATTGCATCCATTTAGACATTTCTCAAACAAGCACCACAAATAAAAAGTCTGATTTGTATCCATTCTTATAGTATCCACAAAATCCTGAATTCTATCCATTTTGAACGGTTTCCATTCATACAGTTTTCAAATAAACGACTTTAAAAATATAAAGTTACTGTTTTTTTGACCCCACGATTGGGCGTCAATTGAAACTTTACGGTATATTTTATGATATAAATTGTATTTATAGCCCCATGATCGAGTGCCAATTATTACGATACGGTTGCGCTTGGGCGCCAATTTTGATGATACGGAATGTTTGTGATAATTGGTATTTATAGCCCCGTGATCGAGCGCCAATTATAATGATACGAAATTATTATTATGCCCCACGTTTGCTTGGGGCACCGGTTAAAGTTATACCGTTTAGTCAGCTGATAATTGCCCCGTGATTGAGCACTAATTAAAGCACTATAGAATGTTTGTGAGATAATTAAATTAAATAAATAAATCTCTTTAATATTTCACACGATTTATTTAGCTCATGGCACTGGTTTATTACAACGTTCTGTAGATTTATGTTACCGGCACTGTGTGGATTTATGTGACTACTCTCTGTTTATGTCGCCGACCCTCTGTGTGTTCATACGCACAAACAGCATATATATGACATACCCTTTGCACCTTGGACCTCTCGTGATCAATGTCAAAACCAACAAATCGAAAGCGTCCCTGCGACAGGTGTCTTGAAGGCTAGCCTCCTATTGGATACAGGGAGCTGGCGTCTTTTGCTTGTTTGGTAAATACTAAGGAGTTAAATTTTGAAATAAAAAATAAGTTTTAGTGGTGCAATTCTTCTACATTAGGGGCTATTCCTGAAAAGCGCGTGATTCTTGATGGATGAAGTCTTAATAGGATAATTTACATACAAATTATTGAAGAAAAATACCTTCATCCATGACCTTATAAATATATGAGAGCGGTCCAAATCAGTATCGTTACAACAAATATCCTGATTTGTATCCACTGTAATTATTTGCATTACTGCCACAAAATCCTTAACTGTGTCCATTCTGAATGGTTGAAGAAATAAAACCATATAAATATGCCTATTTGTTTTCTAGGTTTCAGAGTTAAAATGAAAATATGTATTTGAGAACTACAGGATTCAATCCATCTCTAATTTTAAGTAGGCCTACATATTTTGAATAGGACCAAGATATAATAATAGGGATCTAATCTGTCCATGGATCAAAATATTGTGTACAGTATTTTAATGTACCTAAGATATTTGGGGGTTTTGACATTTATGGAATAACTGGTTGAAACATTGAAGGTTAGATTCTGTTAGACTGAAATAACTTATAATAAAAAAATTCAACTAGTTTGTATTAAAAATTCTAGGGATAGACGGGAATGACATTTTTACTGCATGACGAGAATGGGAGGGGAAATGAGTCAAAATATTGGGAAAAGGAAAGGGAAATTATAAAAATGACGTGTTGGAAATAATTTTAAATTAAAAATTTATTATATAGATTTTTGAGCTAATGCGGTATTAGTTGCAAAAGATTTAATGTACAAAAAACATTAATATGAAACAAAAGGGTAGACCACTTAGTCACTTTTGTCAAAAGGATTTTGGTTTGGAGTATAAAACCATAATGCATATAGGCTCTGTACAGACCTTGGTTAAAATTCAATAATATAGATTGTGAGTATTAATATTAATCCTTAAAATAATTCAAAGTAATGATAATGCTGATCACAATGTGGTAATCAAACTAGCCCAACGTTATTCACAGTCCCAAGGTCCTGTTGTTTTGTCATTATTCTTTACATGAAGTATAGATAAACCTTTTTATAATTAGTATTATGTTTAAAAAAATAAAAACAATCTAAATAGTGGACAAAATTAGTTTTAGAGTAACACTATTAGTAGGTATTAACTGAAATACATTAAGGTAATGTTAAGTCCTATATCGTTAGACGAGTTTAAAAATCCCTCATTGGGCTTCCATAGTTTTAGCACCCTCTTGAATCTTCCCCCTCATTGTCAGCTGGATCTCTGCTTGCAAGTAAGTGACCTTGTAGTTGACCTTGCAAAGGTACCCGTCCTTCAACCTCTTAACCTCTAGTGTTGAAGGACTCAAGCTGGCAAAAGGAGCATAACCATTTAACCTGGAGGCTGAGTGTCTGAGTATATTATTTTTCTGTGCCTTAAGTACATTAGTGCATTAGGTAGGTTTCATTCCGGTACAAGCAAGTGTAGGCCTTTTTTTTTATTCATAATATAACTTCAAATATTGAACCAAATTAAACATTTAATATTGTATTCTCTTCTACAGACTGTAGTGATTATAATGATTTGTAAAATAATATTTTGTGCTGATTACCTCTATGGCTAAAAATCTTTGAGTTGGAAAATAAAAATTTACTTTTGAAGACCAAATTCAGTAAAATTCTTAAAACTTAACCAAATAAACTTTGATTCACACCAAACTGGAGTGTTAATGTGCGAACATGTTGATTTGAATATGGCTTAGAAACAAGGGTGGACTGGCACACTGCAAGCAACCCGAGAATACAAATATGACAACCCTTAAGGTGGCTGCTTTGGTCAATGAAAAAGTATCAACTGTTTTCAGGCCACACACTAAACTTTGACTCATCTAAACTACAAAATGAATACTCAAATAAAAATAAATAAATCACACAGTCCTAATTAAGGTGCGAATACAGAAAGAAAGCAGGCTGACCGCTTATCTGTTTCCAGCGCTGAAGTCCAGCGAGTGTAGTTGTACACAGAGGACGCAGACGAAAGACTAAAAACCTGCCAGTTGTCACATGCTACTCCCGCCTTCAAGATGTACAGTTCATCACCTGATGAAGAGTTTTTACTTCTTGATAGTGTTACTCCAAAATTGAAAAAAGTAACGGTGTTACAAAAAGACAACTAACTCAATCAAATGGGAGTACACTCACCCTCGGCCTTGTTGAATGCAAACAATGGAACACACGTGCCGTGACATCCTCTCCCTAGTACACTATCCCACTGACTAAATGGAGATACCACCCAACTGTCCACTCGTGATGGAAGCCCCGCCCAAAAACAAACGATGGATGTAACTTGACCAGTGTAGTTTCCGGTTCCGCCATCTCGATGGTTCTACGAGTTTCTAGCTGTTCCTGGAGTCGCCACTATCCCTCCTAAGCGCTGCTTGTCTCCCCTCTTCCACTCCATTTTCTCCCTCCCTCTTTCCCTCTCTCTGTGGGCATGTCTGGTATTTGTGACGACTATATATTACGCTGTATCTTTTACTTGGTTACTCATTGTATCACTGGCTTCTAAGGTGAGAGCGCTGGATTAAGTTTAGACTTAATTGTATCATCCAATATTCTATTTTGGCATAAAATGGGGAGATCTTTTCTAAATTATTGTTTTGGACGTATTAAATATGATTGCTAAATTTTAGAATGGGTTTCTTCTGGGTTTCGACGTGGATAATGTCTAGCCACGTTTTATGTCTATTTAATTGTTTGGGGGGACCAAACTTTTGTTCATGGGTAAACTTTCTTTCCTCGTCGCCTATCGGTAAACTTATAGTCGCGCTCTTACCGCCTTTATTAAATCTTTTGGGACTTCAGAAAATAAGTATAGTTCGGGGATGCTAGCTTTGACTGCATATTTTATGTTTGTTTGCTTTAAGCACGAGGTACTGAATTTGACTGTAACAGTAATTTTGTAAGATACGAGATAGCCTATTTGAGGTTGTAAGACATCCTTCAGATGTTGTATGGTATTACTCACTACTCTATTGCGTCGTTTGTCAGGTCGTTAGCTCAGGGGGCTGGCAAATTATATTGTAAATTTATTACATAATTTTGGAACCCAAGTCATTGCTATGCCCGGGGTATTTACGCCATTGTTGGCGGGTTCAGTTAATATTATGGTGTTTACGTTAGTGTGCTCAGACATTGTATACATGTATTTTTTTAGGATTGTGAAGTTTTGGAGCAATGTTAACTTGTTAACCTTTGGGGTGTCTAGCAAACTGGGTATATTGGCGACGTTTCATCATTTATGATGGTCAAAAGCAGTTGGCTGACTGATGTATATTAATGGGGACGTCATTTTCTATATTAATGCCTTTCTTTTATAGTCGTGTCAATTTTCTTGGAATGAGGTGTTTACATTAATATTTCTCATGTCAAAACTTAGTCTATTTTCACATTAAAGGTGAAATATGCTTGTATTAAAGTCTTCCACTTTATACCTAGATAAATGGAAAAATATATGTACCTTGAAGTCTTCGACTTTAAACTCTTGTCAGTCTTAATATTTATTAGACATTATGTTTATACTAAAGTTCCTGGCTTGGGACTTTCTAGTCTTTTTGGTCTCTAATAAAATAATTAGTCTAATCTCAAACTTTGTCATAACGAACTTTAAGCAATTTTGCTTAATTTGTTTTTTATACTTTATATCATCCTTTATTCTTATATCTAATAAAATAAATACTGTTATTCTCTTGTAACTCTTGACTCTTTTTTACGCTTCCTGGTATGGTAGGTTGAGGGTGTTACAAAAAAAACTGTATCCATCCAATAAATCGTGGAAGGAAAGTTGGCGAATATCACCATTTTTCTAATGATCTAAAGCCAGACAAACAGAGATTTTCAATACACTATTACATTTTAGATAGAGAAGGCTTCGAGCAACATCCAACTGAAGTGTCTGTTGTGTCTAATCAAACAAAGGAACAAAGACAACCTACGGAAAGACCAGCCAATTTAGCTTAAAGAATTAAAAATTATTTAACAACATTTATTTCACTAGCGAAAATTCGGACTAAGCAGTAGAATACGCAAGGGTTGGCGGGGAGACCGTTTATTTTCACAAATTTTAAATTACAGTTGAACAAGTTTTATCAACTATATAAACAGTATACATATACAGTAGATATATACAGTATACATACTTTGGGCATCTGGGCTGCACACAGGTATATAAACTTTCAATAAATACCATTTCTCTTGAAGAACACATTTATCAGCGCCGACAACTAAAAAAGAATGAAATGTTCATTCCGGTAAACTTTTCTATGTGGGGTACCAGCACGAACCTGCTTTCACTATGAACGGTCCCATCTGTAAACACACTCTCATAATGAGCTGATACAGGAAACCTGCTTTCTTTCTGTACACGCCTTAATTCACAGTATGCTCGATAGTCGCTACTTTCAATTGGCCTAAGCTAAACAAATCCGTACTCAAATTCATTGTTTCATGAACCAATATATTTTTTGTTTATTCTAGGTAATCGGACAGGGCTACCTTCATCCAACAAAAAAACTTTAGGTTTAGTCTATAATAATAAAAGGAAGTGTTTGTCTGCGTGTTTGTTTGTTTGTGTGAAATGCCCAGCCAAATCTTTGGCACGCAGAGATCTGAAATTTTTAACATATGGGGATGGAAGCGGGTCCGAATGCACCTTGAAGCTGAATTTTTAAATTTTTAATTAGCTTTTTAATTGTGCTATTTTTAACAAAATGTTGAAGAAAATATTTTTATTTGGTTTAGAATTACGTTTCAGAGATACGGGCACCACGGGGCGGGAGGAGGGGGGGTCCTTATATAATTCTTATACTGCAGTGGGTCACGGGCAATGCCATGCGGGATATGATAGTATCTAAATAAAAGTGATAACCTTATCACATCAACCAAATCAAAAATCTTATCGTAATCCATATTAAAAGTCCAATAGTATCACTTCTAGTTCTGTGAATGGTTTGTTGCAGTCCTTGCTAATACTTTTGCTCAAACTTTCTTGCGTCACATAAATTGGAGTAGCTCATTGGAACTGGAACATATTTAACTGGGGTTTAGATTGATACTGAATATTTGATAGTAAAATGTGTTAAGTCGGACAAAGAAACTGCCCCTTTTAGTTATTAGTCTAATGTGTTAAGTTGGTTATAATGGTCTTAAATTATTACCAATAAGTCCGTCTCTTATATGTTTAAAGATTAGCAGAAAGAAATTTTAGAAGATAACTGTGGAAAGCGAATCAAAATACCTAGGTTGAATTTATCAGTGTTTGAGTCTCCAAAACAAACACACAATTATGAAGAGAATGATGATTGTGATGAGGAGTATGATGATGATTATGATGATGATGTTGATTATGATGATGATGATGATGATGATGCTACCCAGTTGAACAAATTTCAGATTTGCAAAAATTAAAGAGTAAGAACTTACGTTTTATTTTTATTTAATAATTTGTACCTTTAACATGTTGGTTTGTGTAGTTTCACCTTTTTGGCATTTTTTAAAATATTAAATGACAGAAACAGGAAGAATGGAGGTTATTAGTCTTCACAGAATATGGCTAGCAGGAGAGCTCTTACTGTATTTCAAATTTTAAATAAAGAAAACATTAAAATACAAATATGATAATCTTTAATAGTCTACATAAAAAGCAGACTTTACTAAATTACCGTAAACCAAAATGAGTTTCTTGATCTATGTACAATTTTCGCATTAGCTAACCTATGCTTATAATCATTCAACATCACTTACAACTCTTGTGACATATTTAGGTTTAAAATAAAATTTAGTTTTTTGTTCTTTGAGGAAAATCTGTAGCCTACTGCGTTACATAGGTACCTGAATAGAGTAACATGAC
Organism: Timema genevievae; assembly: GCA_902155825.1. Taxonomy (NCBI): domain Eukaryota; kingdom Metazoa; phylum Arthropoda; class Insecta; order Phasmatodea; family Timematidae; genus Timema; species Timema genevievae. The sequence goes on along the minus strand of CABFWO010000308.1, from coordinate 7,996 downwards.
AAATATTAAGAAGTTTGGCTACATAATGGGAAAAATCCCCACATTGTTAATTGCTATAGTTAAAGCATCTTTCATAACTCCTTCTCGAACTGGTGCTTCATTAGTTTTTATTTTTTGATTGCGTGGAATTATAGCTCAGATCTTCATTAACATGAAATTGAGGAAAAAATAAAGATAATAATAGTTGAAATAAAATAAAATCATGGCTAAAAATTAAGGGCATAAATGGGTGGACCTCCAAACATAACAGTTAAAATAAGTCAGCAAATTGCTGTCGGCCTTGGTGGTCTTGGTGTAAAGTGCCTTTAAAAAAACCATTAATTTAATTTTGGACACATTTACACGAAGATCCCTTCCTTTTTGTCACCACAGTAAACCATTTAATTCATTCTGCAAGTCACTTTCACTCTCGGCCACTAATGTGGTATCATCTATATAATTATAACATCACTCTTACATTCGCACAGTCCATTTGGATACCAACTGCGTCCTCACACGCACTCCTCATACACCTATCCGAAAATACATTAAACAACCATGGAGACACCCAAACTCGTCTAACGCACTCTTCACTTCAAACACACACTGCCATAATTGCATTTACTAACCATACATCCACACCATAATCTCTCACAACATTCCACAACATACTCCTATTCACCCGATATTACACTTCCACCAAATTGATATATTCACAGTACACTTTCTTCTTTACTGCCATACATTTCTCAATCACTTGTTTTAACGCAAATATCTGGTCCATGCATCCTCTACCTAGCATGAAACCGCATTGTCCTCAATTTTTTCACGCATTATAATTCTTACATTCAGTCTTACTGCCTTTACCTTTGTACAAAGGAACAATGACGGCATTCTTCTAATCATTAGGACTTTTGAAATTCAACACATACATTTAAAAGCTCAAATAATCTGGCAAAAAGTACCTAACCTCCACACTTTGGTATTCACTTGTAATCTAATATTAATCTACACCCACAACTCTGCCATTCTTAAACACTTTCAAAGCTTTTAACACCTCAGACGGGTGAATGCATCTAGGAGAGTATTTGGGTGTATGCGGACTGTTTCTAAGAATGAGGTAGTATAGAAACAGACTAAGACGGCAGTGTATAAAAGTGTGTTAACGCCAACTTTGCTGTATTGATGTGAAGCGTGTGTTGAAAGATTACGGTTTGAAAGTGAAGCCAATGGTCAAAAGGAAGGAGTGGGCCACATTATATGTTATATGTTGTAGAATGTTTGAAAAAGAGAAAAATTAAAAGTTTTTAGGGGCATGTATGACTATATGGATTATGTCGAACCGAGGGGAATATAAAAGGATAGAGTATCATGGAGAAAGTTAGTTTGGATCATTAAGTACGAAGTTGTTTTTAACTCATTTCTTGTCTACCCCGTAAGGGGGCAGCGTGAATGGTATGTGTGTAAATTGTGATATGTTACAGAATTTTCATGTGGACTTTTTTTTTTTTTTTTT
>CABFWO010000307.1:352786-374980 GCA_902155825.1 Timema genevievae | reverse complement strand
ATACATACATACATACATACATACATACATACATACATACATACATACATACATACATACATACATACATACATACATATATAGCTTGCATTTCCCGACTATAAACGTTTCCTAATTTCCTATCTAATATCGTTATTACTAGTTAAAATTGTTCCTACATATTTTAACTCATAACCACTGTCAAATGATATGTTGCTCGAAGTAATCTATAATAATTATCGTCCCCAATCTCTGTTACCTGTGTGATCATTTTATGTCTTTGTCTTTTAGCGTTCACTTCTAAACCTATTTCCTTACTGACCCCGAATAAAATGTTTGCTTTTCCTGCACCAGCCTCTTTATTACTACTGCCCAACAGATATAAGTCATTTGTGTATCCTCATTGCTGCATTGTACCGTTTAACGCCAAGCCTTTCCTACTCTCTCGCAATACACGAATAGCACACTCAAGGGCTGAGTTTTGAAATGTGCCCATTGTTTCGCGAGCTACCCAGATTAAAAATGTGTCATATCACTTAGGCTTATTGTATTTTATTGTTTCCTGTACAAAGACAATAACATAGTGGAATTAGGTTCTGTGGCTTGGTTTCATTGTTGTAATTCACTTAATATAAAAATATAAGGACATTTTTGTAATAAATTAATTTTAACGTATAAATTCAATGATTATTCATTTTTTAAACTAAATGAAAGTGGAATACAAAAATAAAGCTTGATATATTACTTACTCTTACTGAGAAGAATGGCATTCACTTTCAACCATAATTTCTTCAATAATATGTGAGTAGATTGTAACCCCCCTCCGGATACAGTTATCGAGATGTTCATCTGTGAGCCTGCTTCTGTATTGGTTTTTCACAGCTTGCATAGTTGAAAATTATGAATCACACAAATAGGTCGAGCAGAACAACGTTTTCACTCGGAGTGCAACATGAAATAGAAATGGATATTTTTCCTTCAGTATAAGAGTGCATACATACCCTAAACTTGAACAGTCTTCAATGATTATGTAAACCCCCCTTTTAAATGATAGTCAAGGAGTCACAAGAGAACAATAGTATATTTTTATTGAGAGACAAAAACATAAACAATAACCATTCATTAATATATATATATATATATATATTAGTGTGACCCTCAAAAAATATTTTTTATCTTTTGAGTAGGTGCCCTGCCATTGTGTTCTTATTCATGAGAAAATAATATATCTTTTTTTATATAATTTTTAGATAAGTTGCCTTGAAATTTGGAAATTTAACGAAAAAGAGCACAAATTAGTTATATATATTTTTTTTGTGTATATAAAATGTATTTATATCTATTTATCGATATTTATGTATGTTTAACAAACATATAAGACTAAAATAGCATGCTTAAACATTGTTTAAAATAAACATTAATATTAGGATAGAAAAGTGCCTCTTCTAATTTCAAGACATTTATATCTGGATTGTTTCACCATTAACAACTCCCGTTCTTATTCTTCACTTGTGTTATGTAATTTGTTGTATTCCTCCATCAATGCTACTGCTCACTTTGCAATATCGCTAACAAGCCTAATTAAGTGAATAATTTCTATACTTGTCTTATAATCATCTTCTTCTTCCCAAATTTATTCATTCTTCCATAGAAACTCTGATGGAATACCTGCTATCCGGAACATCTTAGAGGGTTGCAAAATACAAAATCTTCTATATTTTTCTAATCAACAAGATCAGGATCCATACAAATATGTTTCAGTGGAGACTCCAATTCTCCATTGTTCAAGGCATCCAACATCTTCCACTTTGTCAGAGTTGAAACTTTTTCGTTAAAAAAAATAGAACGCAACCAGCTCCTCTGATAGGTACCATAGGTAGCCAATAGACTTCTGCATGGTGACTTTGGACAATGCTTGATTTACTTTCTTGTATTTATTTAGATCTTTCAAGAGCTGCAGAGCTTTTCTAGATGCAACTAACTCAGAGGCTGTTTGGAACCAGAGTTGTATGTAAGCTTTAACTGTAAAAATGCAAATGTCACAAATTCACTTATCTTCTCTCTTCGTAAGCTTGAAATGATCTCTGAATAAATACACCTTAAATGAATAAATTGCTTATGTCTTCCATATAGCACGATGAAGTTCAGCAGGTGCTCTGAAAGATATCCCCTTTTCAGAGATACCTCCTAGGAACTTTTCAAGTTGCTTCTGGGAAAAAGAGATCATGTCAGTGGTAATATTTTTTACTTTACTTTGGGTAGAAGCATCAGAAGCAACAGTTTTAAACTCAGTATATTCAATAGTGTTTCAGGCGTTTTAAAATCTTTTGAACAATAATATCTCTAGACCGGTTGAACTCCCAAGCGCATTAACAGCTATTGCATCTAGCATGATCTCCATGATATGAGGACGACAGGCTAACCATAATTTATTTGTCCATCTTTTGTTCCAAAAGAATACATGCCCTGTTCCTTGGTCCAGTATTTACTGATGTAGTGTCGAAACTCATACATTTTCATTTCAAAAACTTCTAAAGCTGCTGACTCTTCTGTTGCAGAAACAAGTTTTGGAACAGCTAGAAGTGGATCAACACTCTTACCTGATACCACAGTTGGAAAGCGATGCACGTTTTCGTGTCTGGTTGTATCTTCTATCTTTTTCCATCCCAGTGAATAGTGACTTCTGGCGTAAATACACTCCTCAACATTAACGACGGATAAACGAATTGTTAACATTGTATTGTGAAGTCGTCAGTATGACAGCTGCTTTTCTGTCACTTAATTTTGAATCATAAAAGCTAACAGCCAAATCATCATCAAGAAGTTTCTTCCTACTAAGCTTTTTCAGAGGGGATTCAGAGGTTGAAGGAGCTTGATCAACAGAAGCACATTTATCAAATAAATTTATCTCCTCTTCACTCGAAGAAGAAGACAATGGAACTGGGAGCTCTCTCATTGATTTATTTAATAATTTCCTTCTCTTTCTTGCGCCTGCATTCTCTTTACACCAGCTTTTATCTTTTCAGCTTCAAATTACTCTTTGGTGAGTATTATTTTACCTATGCTTCAAATCTTGCTAGGACGTACTTTTTCTCGTTGAACAATAAGAAATTAGTTTTCTTCCCGAATACGAATAGTTCTTAGAACATAAGCATGGGTGATATCAAAAAGATATTTCAGTTTATTCTGCCATTCTTCCCCTTGTTTTAACACTTATGAACGTTTAGCTTTACATTATAAGTTTATACCTTCACTTGCATGCACCTTATTGTTGTAACAAACACAAAACAAAATTTAAACACACGTCACTTGACTACTTAAATATAACATCATAGACTCGTTTACATATAAATATAAACTCAAACCTACAAACACAACAATTAGATAGCTTGAGTGTGATGTAATGAGAGCGCATCATGTAGCATTAAGTATACAATCTAAAACTTTCTGGCGGCCAACCAATGCTGTATGGAAAGGGGAGGGGGAAAGGGAAAGAGAGGGCTTAAGGGAGTGGGGGTGGGACGTGAGGTAGTCCTCGGTATAGAAAATTGTGATATAATAATAATAAAAAAAATTCGCGGCTCAGGCTCTCACAATATCTGTTAGATGGATCACTACAAGTTAAAATGACCAATTTTGACAAAACTTTGAGGTGCGGTAGTGACCTCTAAAATTCAATTAAATCTAATAAAGTTTCAAATATACCCATTTTTCATCAAGGAGAACAAAATAGCAGGGTGCCCCAATGATATTTTAAAAGTTGAATTTCAAGCAGCACCCTAATATATATGTTGACTAGAGATCCGCCATCTTAAGGCTTCCCGAAGGGACAAACATAAGTTTATAACTACCATCAAGGATAGTGAACAACAAGGTAAGACTCGAAAGTCTGGATTTGAATTAATTTCAATTAAAATATTTAGTTGCCTGGTGACAATTATTTGTGCTATGATATGTTTAAAAAAAACAGTATTATTTATTATTTGTACTATCATGGTGTTTTAAAGAAACGTTAATATTAATTATTTGTACTATCATAGTATTTTATAGAAGCATTAATATTCATTATTTGAACAACCGTATCATAGTGTTTTAAAGAAACATTAATAACTTTCAAAATATAAGAAACCGGCTGTTTCGCGACAAAAATATTTGGACTGTATAGAAATTAAAGTCCCCAAGAACGCAATCTCAAAAAAACTTTACTAAGCGCCTTACACCCTTGCTCTAATAATACGTATTCTGATATAATAGAAGCTAAGAGACATAATGGATGATATACTAGGAGATGTCTTACAATCACAAAAATGTTAAAATGCATCCAATTATAATAGTACAGTACTAAATTTATAAGCACTAAGCCTAAAAATTAATTTCACATAAATTAAGTAATAAATCATAAATCTAAATAATTAAAGCATTCTGTTTTCCCATAGCAATATAATGTAAGTCAAAGCCATTAATGGTAGAAAGCACTACGCTAATAGTTTTAAGAGCTTCCTTCTCGTACTATCAAATAGTAATTTCAATGCAATTAAGGCTATAAGCATATTACTTAATGTAAAAGCCCTCAATCTCCACATAAAAAAATGTAAATTTAAAATATTTAAGTATTATTCACACACACAATAACTATTTGTTTCATCACTACAACATAACTTAAGTTTGAAACAGTTAAGGTTATAAGCACATATCTGAACGTTAAAGTGCTTGGTTCCCTTATAGCAATAAGCAAATTTAAGCTACCAAAGTTAAACATACTCAAAATATTCAGTAAATGACATCAACTGCTTATCAGACAGAAGGCAAGAGCGCAATCAAACGCGGGCCGCCAAGCGGCGAAACAGAAGTTACTTTGCATAGGAGAAAGGTTAAGTTCTCCTGAAAGGTAAAATACTAATTGATACGTGGTTACCAATTAACCACGCTGATACCAAATAAAGCCATCCCGTTTATTTAAATTTAAATTAATAAGACCAAAAATAATAATTTTGAAAAGACCCCGATAGTTTGACCGAAAGCAAATAGCTTAAATATTAGCTCTCACCTTTAGCTAAGCCTATGGTACAATGAGTGAAAATATCTTCAAACCAAACCACCACCATATATAGCGAGTTCACAAGACTACATGTCCGCAGAAAGTAGGGCAGACAAAGGGGGAGAGGTGAGTGGAAGGGATGAGACCTGGAATCGCGTAGAAGCGTGTGGAAGCTTGTAGAAGCTTCGCGGGCATCCTGGCAACATGATAACTGTGCTCAAACAGGCCAGGTGGAGGAAGCGACAAATAGATGCGTGAAGTCTTCTTCATTTGTGTTTCTTGGGCATGGTATTTATCGCTAGCTTAGAGTCGGGACACGCCTCCTTTCAGTCAGCAATACAGAATGCTAGAGGGAGAAGGTCATGACCAAGCGTGTTGAAGTTGAAGTTCAAGTGGGCCAGAGGGTGAGTGTTATGCCATTTGATTGATCTGTTACAATATAACTTGTTGCAATTATTCACTTGGAAAAGCTATCAGCTCCATTTCTATTGAAGAGTCATCTTCCTGAAAATGTTGCGTTACACATCTTGATAAGATTTCAATGTCATGCCCATAAAGGGAGCTTAAACAGACTGTAATAGTAGCTCAACTTTTTTGGAATCCCTGAACCGCTGTTGAGACTCTAATCTCAAGTTGAAGAATATTTAATTATGATTTTCACCAGAATAGAGCTCGAGATTTATTTCGTTATCAAACTTATCCTTAAAACAGGGTAGATGTTTGAAATCTCCTCGGCTGAGGTTCTTCCCCCAGAATTTAAGTTTATTGGAAAACGCCTGTACATCAGATATCATCTTCCATAAATCCTTGTCCTCACCCTTAAGTTGGAGGTTTAGTCCATTGAGTTTTTATATGGCATCTAGCAGGAACACAAAATCCTGCAGCCATTCAAAATCTTAAAGTTTAGGATAGTGGAAAACTCGACTATTGCTGGCAGCAAATCATTGAAACGATGGAGGACTCCAACCAACGTACTTCCATATGACAATTAAGATCGTATTTCAGTGCTTTAAACTAACATCTTTGAACCCTCAATTGGTTGACAATTTTAATGACAAGCTTCATAACCTAATTGAATTTTAAAAACTTTGCACAAAGTGATTGCTGGTGAATAATACAACGGTAAGAAACAAATTGTGGGAAACTTTCATCTTTCTTACACAAAGCAATGAACCCATTTTTGATATCAGTTAAAGCTGGAGCCCCATATGTTGTAATACGGACAAGCTTGTGTACAGAAATATTCTCAGAAGAAATAAATGTTTTGAATTTGAAGAAAATATCCTCACCTGGGGTGGGCCCTTTTAAGGGAATAATTTTCAAAAGTTCTTCGTTTAAAAAAATGTCAACATTACAAACACGGCTAACTGAGATGTGTCACTCACATCCATTGATTCGTCAAGTTGAAGCGAGAAATAACCACATTTACCCAAGTAGTTTTTCAACTGTGGAGACGTAACCTCACCAAACATAATCTCAACTCTCATCATGGTATTGGCAGAAAGATGATGTATTTTATTGCATATATTATATCATCTTTATTAATATAGCTGTCAAATAATGGACTGCAGCCTCTAAAATTGATTATTTTATTATTTCACCATCTTCGTAAGTTTTTTTAGCAATGATTTGGGATACGAGGTAAGATGCTAGAATGGAAGCTTTATTTTTTGCTATTAATTTAGTAAAAACTGACTGCTCTCCATTTAGCAGATTTTTTTAACTGTCTTACTTTCTCTTTACTTGAAATTGTATTTAATTGAAATTCTTTGTTCATCGCCAAATAAATTGTTTTATAATGCCATTCTATATTATCTGTTTCGACTACAGATACACTTGCGTTGCACAGTAAACACACATGGTTCCCTTAACCTCCACGGAAAAATATTTCTCCTTCCATTCTGAATGAAAGTGATACTTTTTGTTTTCTATTTGCATTTATTATAAGTTTATAACACAATTAAAGACAAAAAGTATACGGCCTACACTCAAATCAAAAACATGCAGAAGCAAGCCACTATGAAATGATTATAAAGCAACCAAAGTATTTGCAATTCGGCAATACAGAACGTGAATACACAAATCTAGTGTAAGCCGAGGACTCTCAGAGATGCTCCCGGAGTAAGACCGATATTTTGCCACCCAGCTTACAACAACCCTTTTCTATCCGACCACATTCCTAATGCAATTCAGGTGCCACTTTAATCCCCTTTGCCCACCCAACATGTCACTGGTTACTTGGAGTGGTGTATTTCGTAAGTTAAGTATACATTTGTATTGCTGCTCAAGATATATTACTAACCACGTGAGCTACCGAAAATGCCACAGCGAGCTACCGGTAGCTCGTGATCGACGGTCTGGTGACCTGTTCTAGGGCTGGATTAAAAAGTAATGGGGAAAATGCATCTCCTCGTTTCAACCCAATAATGTATTTGTAAAGTATCGAATAAATGACACATATCTCGTAAAATATCCTCCCACTGATAAGTGTATCAGTCAAACATGCCGCAATTAGCTTGCCAAGTTTTTTTAGGTATCCCGAACTTACCTAAAATGTTATATAATTAGTTTCTTTTAACTCCCTCATAGGTATATATAAAATCTATGTATAATAATTAATGAACCGTCATGTTGTTTTCCCACTTTTTTCTAATATTTGCTGAGTAATATTTTTTTTATCTTACCCAGGCTTATTTAACAAAGTTGATATATTATATTACTTAAAACTTATTTTAGAATATAGCTTTACGCAATTAATTAATTAGTAAATACGTATATGTTAATTTTTTTAGTATGCCCACCTTTTGAAAAAAAAAATCATTAATTTAGGGGCCCTTAGGCCTGCAAAAGTTGCATCAGGGCCCATGCTGTTGATGTTACGTCACTGGTCTTAGTGTTTGACCAATCTCCTTTTTACTCTAGTAAAATAACAACATATACTTGTAATTTTTTGTTCAATTTGACCAATATTATCATGTTACATACGAGTGCTGTCCAGTCTACCCTCCACAGCATATAATTTGTTTGTTTTTCTGACACGCAAATTATAAGGCGTTTTAAAATAAATAATAGAATAGGGAGAAAACCTGATCTGCATTATTTAATCACTCATTGGATGTATATAAAATATAAAATAAACATTTTACTAATAATCGTTCATGTCTGACTGACCTCACTATACGCGGGGACTGGCTGATTTAGGATGTTTACAGCCTTTGTAGCCAAACAATTATCGCTGTAATAGAATACTGGTTCTGACTATCTTTAATTTTAAATATGAGCCCTACTTGTGTACATTTTTATTTTGCTTGCAGCCCTCTATATGAAAGATTGGAGCATACTGGTGTTAAAAATGTAGTTTTGTTACAAAATATACTATGCTCTATCTCATAATATATAGGTGGATCTTGAACCAAACCGATTTGTAGTAGTGACCTCTAGCAGTGTATGTATGAACTGAGCGCATCAGTTGAAAAGTTTTCCGTCAGTGGCTAAGATATCGACCTTAAAGGCTAAATAGTTCTATACTACGCTGACAGGTCTCAGCACTAACTTACTTCTAACTTAAAATAGTTTGATATTAAAGCTATGAGAGCGTAATGTATAAAGCTTTACCATATTGTTAAGTAGCTACTATTTTAATATTTTACGTTTACCTATAATATGTATGAGTCTTACGTATTTTTCGATATCTTTGTAACGTTTATTCGATTGAATTCTAATAAACTTCTATATACTAATTTTTTTGTTAATGGTGTAAGAGTTGGCGTTCTGGAAGTATGTCCGCCATGTTTATGTAATAGTGTCAGTAAACGTTGATTAGTGATCGTAAATATTAGTGTTGTTTTTGGTTATAAGTGAATGATGTGAGATGGAAAAGGATTTATTATATTCAGGAAGTGTTTCTATTGGTGTGCATGTGTATTTAAATAAAAATGTGTTTGAGTCAAGTTGACAGGTAGCTCACATTAAAGTGGCATAAAGGTGAGTCATCAAGGTGTCCTTAGAAATAATAGTTTAAACAAAATTGGTATGTTATGTTATTTATGTTTGTCTAGCTAAATCCGTTATTGAGCTATGTAATATTTTTAAAACTATACATTTATAGGTTAGTTTTAATATATAAATGAACTGTCTTAAATTAAACGCATTTCCAATTTAAGTAAAAGTTAATTCATTGAGTGTATGATACATCCTACACAGCAAACTTTTAAACATAGGCTAGCCTTTATTTTAAGAGGATTTCAGGACCAGGGAGTCGAACCCGAAACGGAACCCAGAAATAAATTTCTGAAAAACTGAATCCAGATTTGGAATTTTTAAATATTTTTAGGTCAATTAAGTTTCTTATCCATTCTAAAATGTTCTAACGTTCTATAATTATTTTGGTAATGGCATTTTATGCTTTTCTATCATTGAGTGCACTCTTTTTTGAAATATATTATACTGCTTTTCTCAGTATTTTTTTCTGATGAGGTTAGAAAAGTGTCAATGAGTCAACGGTAAATAGGCCTATGTTACTAATAAGCAAAGATTCTTTAGGAAAGATAATTGTCACATCGTGTAGTGTTTTCTCATTTTAATAAGTTATGTACTGTCTAGGTTAAAAGCTTAGGAAGATGTATTAGACCTATTTAGCTTTGAGTGAAAGCAAACATTTCTAGGAGAAGAGAATACTTGGGGAAAAAACCTCTAACTGTACAAACAGTCTTAGTTAAATACCAAAGAAGATTAAACTATTCCTAATGCTAAAACTAGATGTTAACTGGTCAGTTTACATTGAAAGGGGTGCAGGGAAGGAGGGTTACTAATTGTACCTAGATGCTTAATATCTCTGACTTCAAATATCAAGAAGTCCTAGCTTATGGAATTTGTGCAGTACATAGTTTATTTTTGTATGTTCCTGTCATTTTAATTGTTTGGTATGGATACATAGCCACGGGAGAATTGGAATTATAAAAAAATGAGTTCTTTGACATTAATTTGAAAATGAAATCGCTCTCTTTAAATAAAAAATGTTAGTATAGTATCTCACCCACTTTAGTGGGCTTTAGTGGCCCTTTGGTCCTTAATGGTAGGCACTTTCGTAACAGACTGGATTGCTGATGACGGAGACGTCGAGATTAAAATACCTGTTGGGTGTAGTGAGGGTGTTATTTCCTAGTTGTTTTCTGATCACCTCCACACAAATGTGAGTACATTTTGTCTTAATTCTACTTTCCTCACACCTATCCCATAGTAAATGTAAATTTTAAAGAACCGAAAAGAACGGGAATCTTAGTTTTCCTTCAATTGGAACCTTTAAAATGTCTGTTCATAGAACCAGAACAGATCTAGGCACTACATATTTTGGTATGCACATCTATATGAGAGGGCCAAGTGGAATATATTGTTGGAAAAAGCAAGTTTTTAAAGAATAGCCTATGACGAGTAAGTTGCACTTAAATTTGGTAGGGTAGTTATTATTGTGGCTGGCCCCAAAATAATTGTGTGTTAAAGTAAAAATAAAAATATTTTACTACATACCTATTAAGTAATAAATAAAAATTAACTAGTTGTTTGATGCACTACTTTAGATCTTACTTTTAATTATATGTATTAATACAATGAAGAGTTTGTCTATATGTGTGTAGGTTATATGTCTGTTAAGAGCTTTGTGCAATATCCACCCCATGCAGAGGTCTGAAATTTAAAAATTGGGCATAGCTGCCCCTGTGCAGGAAAATGGGCATCTCGAAGCGAAAATTTTAAAATCTGGGTTTGATTTTTTTAAATTAATTAAAAACTGGGTCAGAAAAAATAAAATGAAAAGATTTTTTTTGTAGATATATTTTGAAGCAAATAAAAGCGTCGCTAGGGGTAGCAAGCCAACCCATTGCATGGCTATCACAAGCAACGCCAGGTAGCCTACTTCTGTTAGTTAGCTATAAAACAATCTACAAAATAACTAAACAATTACAGGGCTATGATAGGCCTACTATTGAATTTTTGTATGCATGTATTCATGTAAGCTAGGGCTAAATGCATAATAGAGACATTTTAAAATAAACAAATAGTAGGCTTATAGAAACATTTAATCATGGCAAAATTTAAAATACAGTCCAATTTTCATAGGATGAGCCTTTTAGAAAATAAAAATAGAGGCTATTTTGATAACATTTACTATTTTATTAGGTTAAGTTTTAGTATTATTTTGTAGGTAAACTAACCAATGATAATATCTATCGAAAGTGGCAGCTGCTTATTATTTAACCTGACGTATAAATATATAAAAATAGATCTAGTAACTTTTCTAGCTGTCAGATAAAACTCTTCCTCTGGAGATTGGATTGTACACAATCTTATCTGCAATGAATAATGTTGATAGTGAGTCCCCATTTCTTAAGAATAAAGTTCAAATGGATGATTCTGTTTCATTCATTGTTTCAATGTCAAGATTACAACTTAACTTAACTAAACATTCATTTAATGGATTACTTGGCATTTGTTTTGCTTGTAGTATGCATAATAGAGCATTCAGATTTAGTAGATTATTAATATTATTTTTAGAAGTTGTCTGGACTGTGTGTGTGTGGGTTGGGAACCGTGCCAGGTTTCATCCAGAAAGCTGCCAAGCGCAACCTCCATTGCAATGGCTTTAGTTTTGTCCTAGTTTTTTTAGTTATTACACTTTAGTGCCAACACTGCTTATCAGTGCCGTGGTGTAACCTGAGAAGATAGGATGAGTACTGTAAACTTCAATTTTCAATGACTTGCCACTGCTTTAAGATAGTATGAAGTGGGAGGAGTGGTAGTAGCAAGTGAAAATGGTGGTTTGAAAAAATTTTAATTTTCAAATTTTAATTTTCAAATATCAACTGGGCCAATCCAATCAGCTGCAGAATGTAAGAGAGATTAGGAAAGTGGAAGCTTTGGAAATGAAGTTTGTGAGGAACATGTTAGCTGTCACGAGGAGAAACAAGATAAGGAATGAAGTTAACCGGAGAAGAGTGGGGGTGCAGGGAGTATCCTACATTAGATAGTAGAAGAAGCAAGTCTGAGATGGTTTGGGCATCTATTGAGGATAGAAAAAGAGAAGATGCTAAAGAAAATTTTGAAAATGTATGTAGGAAAAAGACCACAAGGGAGGCCAAGAAAGAGATGGGAGGAGCAGATATAACAGAAAGTGTTCAATTGAAAGGAGAAGAATAGAGGAAGATGGAGGTATTTCACTAAACTGACCCAAACATTTGATGATGAAGATGATTTATCAGAAACTTTAAATTTAGAACTAGAATTTTTATTATGGTTTTGCATCACATTTTACTAGACCTAACTGTTCAGGATTTGCTCAAAAAGCTAAAAATAAAATATCACTGTCTCATCTAAAGGTATGAATATATAACATCCAAGTTACGCCTAAATATTAGTAGGCAGACAAACAGGCAAGTAGAGGATGGTGAGTCACATTAAAAGCCAATATCCATCATAATCTTGAGGTTGAACATTTTCACGAATACAAAAATTTTTCTAAATGGGAAAGTAAAAATATCAAATGGTGTACAGTCAATTTAAAAATTAATGAGACAAGTGTAGTTAAATGCAATTATTTTCTATCACTATGTCTTATTTAATTTTACCTTATAAATTTTTCGAATATTTCTGTCACTCTTGTCAATAAACCTATGAAAATGCAGATTTTTTTAAAAAAAAGTGCATATTTCATTATAAAATTAACAACGTAATGAAATTTGGTACTTAACTTATGTGCTCATGTCAACTCTGTTTATTCTGAAAGGTAACAGTCTAACCTTGGATATAGTTTGATCTTATAAGTTGTATCATAGTGGAACTAAGCCGGCTAAGCTTTCTACCATTCCCTGTAAATGGTGTGTACCTAAATAATCTTTAAAATGATAGATTTTGACTAAACTTGGCACATACATGGAGCTCTCGTGTGGACAGCTCATCTATACGTATTTTTCTGATTCCCTCAAAACTTTCATTCTTACTAAAAATGCAGAGGTCTCACACACACACACACACCAAAGTCACTTTTTCAAGAAAAGATAACTTTTTACCATACTTGAATAGGTGCTACCTAACTAGAGCCACCTTTTCTTGATAAAAAGTAAGTTAACTGAAAATCATAATTTTATCAGAAAGTTAAAGGCATTCTGTATTTTTTTTTGGGGAAGCTAAGCAAAATGGATGTCCAGCTGTCCACCTTAATGTTTGTCTTCGGAGGGGCAACACTTTTTGTGTCTTAGGTACATTCGTCCATTGAAGATGATTCTTTCCATCTGTTGTGAAATTGGTTTCATCTCCTATCTATTGATTAAATATACTCCCTTTGCTTAGTTTTGCCTCGGGTACTTTCACCACAGTTGACACACTAATTACAAAATTTTAAGCAAGAGGAACTGCAAGAAACAAGTTGACTCTTTAAGACACAACCACAAATGAAGGAATGCTGAGTAATGTGTGGCAAACTCTGGGAATTTCCCATAAATACACCATGCCATCCAATGTCCTCAGCAGCCTTGTCCAGTCCTCAGAAATTTAAGCTCATTGGAAGCTATTTAACAAGGTTCAATTTTCAAACCTACTTAAATAAAATAGGCTAGGCCTAGGTACCAACTGCCAGCAACTTAACAATTTCTAAGAAACTGGACTTTCTCTTTCAGCACAAAATTCATACCATTTGAAACGGATATAAACTGACAGAATAGGCAAATAGGCAGAATAGGCACAATAAAATTAATGTATTGTACTCATGATAACATGAATTGCCTATACATGTCAACTGCCTATATTTTATGATTAATGATAGACAGAGGCAAACAAACAAAATCCTGGCCCTAGTTATAGGCCTAATCAAACTCTACTAGCCTTGCAAACTAAAGTAAGTACAGTCATCTATCACTTAGGGCACTCATGACCAAGGGGATTTGCCAAAATGCAAAATTACAAACAGTACTTCTCAGTGATACAAAGTGTTTACTTTTGTGAGCAGGTCATGGTCTCTAGTCAGTAATAATTTAGTAGGGCCACCTAGGGATGTGA
Organism: Timema genevievae; assembly: GCA_902155825.1. Lineage (NCBI taxonomy): Eukaryota > Metazoa > Arthropoda > Insecta > Phasmatodea > Timematidae > Timema > Timema genevievae. The sequence continues at coordinate 360,918 of CABFWO010000307.1, read as the reverse complement.
TGAAGGAAAAGTAGATGATAACAATATGTAAGGTCAGTGTTTTTGAAGTTTGTATAGCAAAACTGTGTTGTTGTTTTTTTGCAAAAATAAATAAAATGTTTGTCTATTAGATACATAGAATATAATTTTCTTCTCATAGTGATATAAACAATCCTTTAATATCTCTCAATAGCATTTAGCATTTGATGAGAAACTTTTTAAATGAAGATACAAAGTTGTCATTAAATTCTAGGATGTCCTTGACAGGTATTCAAGGACTGTTTATATCACTATGTGAAGAAAATTATACTCTATATTTTTAATAGAATTTTATTTTTTGGTCATAAAAATTGTTTGCTATCAAAACTGCAAAAACAGTGACCTTTTCTCGTGTTCTCTACACTCCAACCTAGAAAACAGTTGGATTCACATGCCTTCTTATATATACATTGAGTTGCAATTTGGTCTATAACGAAAATTCAGCGCCACAAAGCTTCTAAAGTCATAGGAGCACACTTTGAGAAATGTTGCCATAGAATGAGTAAGTAAGTAGATATTTTCTAATAAGTCCTTCTAGATTTCTACTATACCTGAACTGACTTCACAAAACTTTAGCTCAAGTCATTAGATGTGTCGGGGATCCTGCTACAGAATTCTTTATGAAAATTGGATGTCATTACTTGTGTGGGTTAAACACTGTATATTTTTTATGCTTTAATTTCGGTACTATAGTTGTATCACAGTAAATTTGCCATTATTTCACATTAGAAAAATAATAGTTATGTATTTATCCACATTACAAATATGTTTTGTCACTTTGACAGACAAAGTTGATTTTCATAACTTGTAACAGTTAAGAAGCGGATTAATACAGAAATGTGTTTTACTAAATTTTCAAATTTAAAAAACCCCAATGTTAGTGCAAATTAATGTTCAAAGATTAGTGACTTAAAACTAAAGTCTAATTTTTATAGGCATAGCTTTTTCTGACAGTTAAAACAATTCTAACAAATTCAACTGCCAGGTCATTTAATCTGCAAATGTTATTCTGGATAGATATATCAATACCTAAAAATAAAACTAATAATTCAGCTAAATGTTATCACTGCTAACCACCAAAAAAAAAAGTTTGTATTTTATAAAATTTCCTTCATTATCACGATCCTACTCTATATAACTTTAGTGAATAAGAGGATACCAGCTTTGGTAGCTGCGTGGTCTAATGCCCTACTTTCGCAGTAGACTAGACTTCTGATGATGAAGAGATCGAGGTTCGAATCTTGGTCAGGTGTACTGAGAGTAGTTTTTCCAAAATTGTTTCCCACTCTCCCTCCACGCAAATGCGGATAGACTTTCTTTAAATATAACCTTCCTAATTCCTAAAACCATTAGCAAATTTAGTATATAAGCATATAACCCAAACGGGTAGTAAGACGCGGTGCTAAAAAAAATATAACAAGTGGGAACTTGAGGTTAAATCTGAGTGTGTACGTGAAGTTGTGACTGTGAGAGAATCACTCCAGTACCTCTGGCTAGGTTTAAACGGCTATCCATCAGGCTCAGACGCGGGTACACTGACCCTGCAGTTTGGAATTGAATGGTATTTCAACTGTGACAATCTGTTTTTCCTGTTGATGGCAGCCGAGAGGAATGTACCTTCTGAAGTGGTATGTAGACAGAGAAAATGTTGGGGGACATTCTTGAGGTGTAGCCAAACCTCCTACCGGCCTGCCTGGGCCAAAAGTGTCCACGAGGGGGCGTTTGTTTTGGCATGATGACACAAAACTCCTCCGTTATTTCTTTATGTCAACTCCTTGAGCTCTTTCATATAATACATTGCTACACCTGCAAGAAGAAGAGATTAGGAAGGTTCAAATTAAACTTCTAATATAAATTTAAGGGCTGGTTTTGGTAATAGGAACAATACCTGGTAATTTACTAAAGTTAGTAAAACAATTAAATAACTTAAAATTTCAAGTCATGTTATATGTACTTATCACTTTTTATAGATGTTATCATTACATAAAAAATAACGCTGCAAATAATAAAGGAAAATCTTACCAATATTGTCTGCAAAGAAAGATGTTTGAATTTTATAAACTGTTCTACCAACCAAAATTAGGGTATAGTTTAACACCAGCTTGTTTAAGTGTCATGCTTGACTAGCCTAGTAGATTGCTATTTTAGTTTTAATTTCAACTTTCTCATCTCCCACCCCTCCCCCATAAGTAGTTTTCATGCTACAGAGAAATTCTAGTACTTTTTTTCTCAGGGAACCTACCATCCCTTCTTTACTAGTATTATATAATATTTTATTATAGTATTTTAATAGTGTTAAACATACACTACATAGATCCATAAGTCCAGAGTCGCTGTGTGACTGCAGTGAAATTATAGCTCACACTGCCCAGTATTTCAGACAAACGGTTGATGCATTTATTACTTAAGTAAGTTCACAAAGTATCACAAATTAATCTGATAAGATGAGTTATATCCTACATCCTTGTTCAAATATAATTATATCCTTTCACAATCCTTTACTAGCATCTATACAGTATAGGGTCTTTGGGGATTCTCATTTAGAATGGTTGATTTTATTTCAATTGGAGTCCCATCAGGAAAAATACGAGTGACTTGAAGTCTACCACTATAATCAGTATATCTAAGGTTTGTTTAGTACCTAAAATTAATTTTAAAAATACAATTTATTAACTACCAACATACTATAAAATTGTATAATTGTATTCAACATCATTTTAATGAGATTTACACCCCCATATAAACAAGAAATAATTGAGGATCATCAGTGTGGACTTTAACAGAATTGATCAACAGATCAAATTTTTTACTATACCGCAAATATTAGAATAAGACATGACAATATAATATATATATATAGAGAGAGATATTTCAAAAAAGCCTATGATTCAGTTTAAAAGAAACAAATTATATGAAATTTGAGGTATGTTTGACTGATACAAATGGCAGGGTGCTGTATGGGTTGGATGTCATTTATCAGATACTTTCAAAATACTTTGGTGGATTGAAACAAGGAGATGCTCTTCCCCATTACTTTTTAATCAAGCCTTAGAGTGTACTATTAGGGTAATGCAAAAGAGTAGGGGAGGTTTGACATTAAATCGTACAGTGGGATTATTAGAATATGCAGATGATTAAGCTTATTTTAGAGATTACTTCGAACAACATATTATTTGACACTGTTAATGAGTTTAAATATTTAGGATTAATTTTAACTTTAAATAACAATATTAGAGTGGAAATTGGTTAAAGAATACATTCGGACAATGTCTGCTAATACTCGGTCAGTAAGTTGTTGATATCTCACTAACTTTAAAGAAATGTAAAATTCAGAATATACAAAACATTAGTTTAACTAGTTGTTTTCTATGGATGTGAAACGTGGTCTCTTACCTTACACGATGAAAATATATTTAGGGTATTCGAGAACAAGGTGCTCACGGAGATATTGGGTGCAAAAAGGAAAGAGAATCCTGGGAAGTGGAGGAAGTTACATAATGATGAGTCACATACCCTGTGCTAATCACAAGACATTGTTAGGATAATCAGGTCTTGTAAACTACAGTAGGAAGGACGAGTGGCGTTTTTGGGAGAATCTAGAACCGTGTTCAGGTTATTGACTGGCAAACCCAATGGGAAGAGACCATTGGGAAGACCTAGACGCATAGGATAACATTAGAATGGATCTGAAAGCTATAGTGTGCTAAGAGGTGGATTGGATATAACTATCTCAAGATATGGAAAGGTGGCATACTCTAGTAAGTGTGGCAATAAACTTTCGAGTTACTAATGTCATAGAGTAATTAACCAAATTTAAGTATCTTTACAGCCAGAATAGTTGTTTGGAGATGAATAATATATGTACATGATGATGATTTAATTCATAATTAATACCATTTTAATATATATATATTTTTTAATTACCAGTACATTTAATATAGTTGAAAAATGACACCTGGCTACAGGAATTGAGTCTGGGACATTTAACTTAGCGAACAAATGCTCTTATCACTCACTAAACTCTCCAGGCATCACACTGCTTTAAACTCCGCATGAAGAATGAGCTCGTGCACGAGAATTCCTGGATAGCTCAGTACTAATAACATTGGTGTGCGAGGCCAAAAATCCCGGGCTCAATTTCTGTGTCCAGCTGTCATTTTTCAACTTTTTTATTTTATTTTAATATGTATCAAATGACTGTCTTTTCCATAACCAAAGTTAATTTTAATCATTGTTTAGTAATTACATATATAATATTACATACATTATAATCATGTTCCTTTTTTTCCACAATTATTGCCTGAATCATGTCCTAAGTTAACTAACGTTTTACAATTTTTTTGGAATGAGCCGACTTTGTTTTGAGCTTGTGTATTATTGAATTTAGACTCCTGATTAATTTTTATTTAAGCACCAAATCTATATTGTCAGCAGGGCTATAATCAATCTGCGGGTAGCTGGCAGAGGAACCTTGTTTACTAACTGTTCAAAAAATTCCCGGTATAAATAAACTCTTATTCTTTTATATGCCATAGGATGGATGTAATGTAAGGAGAAACATTTTCTGGTAATTGGACGATCATCAAGTGTCCCGGTAAAAATGTACGGACATTGAATCACATTAGAATCAACTCTCTTTATTACGGCTTTGATTATAATATTGAAGTACTGACTATCATCAGATAGGGGGAATTCACAAACCTCCAAGTATTAGTCCATATCTGAGTTTGAAAAAAGAACTGGAATCGTTTTTATTGCTTTTTTGTAACTCAATAATATTTCTATTGTTAGCGGCTATAGGATGAATTAAACTTAAGAAATATCTCGATTGTATTCGTTCCACATAAAAAAAATTAATATCTCACATCTCTAATGCCATATATTGAACAAATATAAACCCTTAATTATTATTATTTAAGTGTGTTTTATATCTGCTCTTGGATTCACATACAATAAGGATTAAAAATTTAAAATATAGCTCAATTTATTTGTTAATAATTGGAACGCACTATCCCATTTCGTTCACCAGCCTACTCTTCACAGTACAGCTAGAAAAGTTAATAGATCTACTTTCACATATTCAAGCCATATTATCTTCAGCTGTCACTTTTGATGGATATTATCAATACCTATAAAATAACACTAATAGAATAGTGAAATGTTATCAACTTTGGCTGAAAAAAATATGTTTATATTTTTAAAAGGCCCTTCATATGAAAATTGAACTGTATAGTCATCTTACTAGTGCCAAATTTTGTGACTGCATAAAGTTAAGCATTTATTTTGGTGATATATCCTTAGACACAGTTACCAACCTTCTAGATGTTAGTAATTTTAGACACAGTAACCAACCTTCTACATGTCAAGGTCATCATTGGTACATTGGCTTATGATTGCAAGGATCAATTGACTATTGAACTTGGAGGCCGACTGCCGAGTATCTCTATATTGTCGTGTTAGTTGCGCAGATATCTGGTAGACGTTTTGATGACTGGTGTGTTTTGTTGTAGGTGCTTAGAGCCAAAGTGGTCAGTTTATCGGTGGTATGGCTGACATTGGGCGCAGAAGTTGCAGTCGTGTACAGCCGCAGCCTCAAGAGACCCTTACCGAGGCGAGGCTAAAGGTAAGAGCAATTCAGCCACAGAACATCACTTATATATAAGAAAATGTTTAAAAAATATTTTAATTTGTAGTGTGTTTAGTGATCCTTGCATTTTTATTGCTATTTCCTGTATGGTAAACTTGACAAAGTCATTCCATGTCATTTTATGTTCTCTTATGCATGAAGTATGTAGCAAGTACACTGCTACAAAAAAAAAATTATGACACAGTCACACAAATTTTCTCATATTGTTTATTTTAACTTGGAAGAAAATGTTCAAAAATAGGTTTTCAGTAAACTACCCTTAAGTAATTTTTCCACACAAAACAAACATATCATCTTGTTAATCACAATAAACAATCTTTATTTATAAAGTTTAAACAACATTTTTCAAATATTTTTAACAAATCACATTTTCAAAAATAATTTGTTTGTGTACAATCCTAAAATTATTTTTTATTTGTATAAATAAAAACATAGGCCTATTCTTATTAATCATGAAAAACTATTCCCATCACCCATTAAATTCCCTGTATAGCCTAATTACTATTTTCAATACACACAAAACTTATCAGCATGACAGAAACAAACTGATAAAAATTATAAAATACAATAATTATATTGAATTTTATAAATAAATAATTACATATTTTACCCAAATTATTATTTATTTTCTCTTACACATGAATGGTTTGATCAATGGCCTTCAAATTTGTAACATTAAAAAATATACTTTACCATTAAGGATGTTTGAAGGTCTATTTGGTCTTTTATAGCAATTAATAATGAGTTAATCAGTATATTTTACTAGAAGTTAAATTACATGTTTAAAGCTTTTGCACTTTTTTATGTTGTTTATATTTAACCTTGTATTGAAAATTGTACTGTAACATTGTCAAATATTTAAAATAAAATTAGCTTTCACTATTTTCAAATCATATAAGTAATAGAAGTATTATTTTATGCACATAGCCTATTAGAGTAGTTAGGCATGAATCAAATATACAGTTTTAAGATAAAATTTAATTTCTTATTTCATAATGAGACACTGGCAAAAAACTAATTGGGGGGGTAAGATAGACTATACCAGAGTTGAAGAATTAACTTATTGGTCGAGGGTAAAAATAAATAATGGTTGCTATTATTATCTTAAAACATTAAAATTTTAATTGATAGAAGATATTTTGATCTATTCTATTTATTAGACCAGTGGTTCCCAACGTGAGGTACGTACCAGTGCTTTAGGGGGTACTCGAAAATATTTTAATAACGGAAAAAACAGCTACATTGGCCAGCAGTGTACGACAAAAGATCAGTCAAAAGTTATGAAATTAACTCAAGGAATTGGGAGGGGTCGTGCGGGGGCTTCTATATTTTACCTTAAGAAAATTATTTCAACTTCAAATAAAATAGCTTTTATAATCATTAAAAAATTAATAAATAAATTAAATGTGTTAGTTTTTACTGTAGTCCTAACTTTTGCTTTTTGAATGTAAAAATATATGCCCACTTTATTCAGCTTATCACATTGTTTTTTAATCCCATTACTATCCCATTTATTTTAAGTTGCAACAAATTAATCACAAATAACTTCTACTTGAGTAACTAAACATTTTTCTAAAAATTAAGAACACAATTTATGGAAATGGGCTGCCAAGGGGTACGCAAGCGAAAAAAGGTTTGGAATCGCTGTATTAGACTACTATTCCAATACTATATATCTATAGATTGAACTATGATACCCTAATAAACAGGATAGAAATTGTCTAGAATATTTTAAATAAATGCACTATTATTTATTTGTAGAGAGAATGGGAAACTAAACATCTTCATTATATTCAGAGGATTTGAATCTCGTACTTTCACATTGTGTGCTGCTACATATCTTATTTTGTTGCATAAATAACTGTAATATTTTAAAAGTGTATTTTTTCTACTGAGCCATGATTTCCTGTCATATTAATTGTTCAATATTTGGTCACACGAAGCTTCTCTCGTGTGTACTGATTAAAGTTGGCTCACTGCTGATTATTTTCCGACAGCCCTACCTGGGATGATAATTACAAGGACCAGGTTTCCTGGCAGGTCGAACCTCTCATTCATTATGCGAGGTTGTTGTGCACCAGATACCTCACCACAACGGAAAAACAGTGTTGTCTTCTCTAGATGTGAGTAAGAAGAGAGACTCGCCTACATGTATCAAGAAATAATAATAGAAAACCACTTCGTGAAACAAACATGGTCAATGAAACCGGTCTGGATTGAATCATAGCCACCATGAGCCACACTAATCGCGGATTAAAGCACCAACGTTGCATATACCAACCATGTAAATTACGAATCAGATGATTGGGGGTATTATGTAGCCATAGTGGGCTATTTATGCCTAAACACTACATTTCTATTTTGTTTTGCTGACACAATTGTGGTAATATTCACTTAAAAGCACTCATCAACCTTAAATGAGTTTTAATATAAATGGCGTTGTTGGTGCCCAGAACCTGTTTTTTTT
>CABFWO010000307.1:317824-352743 GCA_902155825.1 Timema genevievae | reverse complement strand
GATTTATCTATTACCTCACTTCCACTCGCAGATTAAATTTCGACCCACCCCAATTCAAATCAATCTTCTTAGCCGGTCAGTATTTGATGTGGAACAGTTTTGCGCTTAAGACATTTTGCTGTCAAGTTTAAAAAAAATTAAAACTGAAATTATTGTATTTTTCCTTAAAAAACTTAGAAATAAAGGTAGATTTTTTAGCATAGGGTCTTACTACCTATTTGGGTTACACACTTATGTACTAATTACGCTAATGTGTTAGGAATGAAGACGGTTGAATTTAGAGGAAGTGTACCCACATTTGCATGGAGGTACGGTGGAAAACCATTTAGGAAAAACCACCCTCATTCCCCCCCCCAACCAGGATCTAAACCCCGATCTCCCTGTTATTGGCAGTATAGTTTATTGCCAGAGTAGTGTGTTAGGCGATGTGACTACTGAAATAGGTAATACAAATAGTTATTATTCAAATAAGGACAAAAACTAAAACTTTAACCTGTTCTTTAAACTTTAATGACACCATTTTAACAAACCTTTTAACACCAATGTAGGTACCATTTTAAACACGTTTAGACAGTTAAGACACGTTTAGACTAGATTGCAAGTAATGGGGAATTCGGTGTTCAAATCATAGTTGTGTGTACTGAGACTGTTTTTTTTCTTTCAAATACATATTTACTTGTTAGTGGTTACTCCTTTAGGTTCATAAAACATATGAAAAATATTTTTTAATTTTTTAATTGTTAATTTATAGTGATTATCTAACGTTCCATTAATGGAACATTGGGATTGTAAGGGTGCATCAATAAAATAAACAGAATTATTTCAAATTCCAATATTTATTATATTTTTCAGTGCTTAATTTAATATAAAATGACAAATAAAATGTACAGTCAAAGATAGCTTATAATATTGTGATACAACTATTATTTTATCTTAGAGGAACTATAATTCTTCATTTATTTGAACATCTTTGAAAACTAATTAATTAATTAAAATACACAACTAAATTTTTTTTACTTTAAGTGAAATTTGGTAAAACAATTGGCATGTAGAGGAATGTTACATTTGCAACATTTCTTGGTAGTATTTTTTTTGCACTGGCCACATCTTCCTTGTTTTCCTAAAGGTGAAATTAAGTGCTCAATCCTGTCATACCTAACATCATCCAAAACTCTCTTGTCAATGGATTTTGGGTTACGCAATGGCCTTCCTATTATCATTCTGGCTGAATACTTCTGAAAATAACAATTAGTAACTTGCCTAGTAAACCCAAGAAGATCCAATGGTCGTTCCTTGTAGCGTGGCATTTGTCTATATATCAGCCAGGCGTTGTTAATCGACACATTTATTGGAAAGGCAAAGAGCTGATAGTACCACTTTTTCATACGGAAATGTATCCTTAACTTACTAATATTTTCATCCAATCTATCAACTCCCCCCATGAAAGAGTTATAGCTGATAATAGCCGATGGTGCAACAACCTCAATATACCTATTGTCACTTCGGCTATAACGTTTTGATTTCCCTGTAGGATGTACACCATTTCTGTTTGATGCTATTGTGACAATGCTATTGTCATGATAGCGGATTAGGGTTGTACCTGAGTTAGTGTCTGTCAACTGATCAAATGAACCTCTTGGCATTTTTTTAAGGACTGTTGATTCTTTCAGGGGAGCATTTTCAACCCTGTTTGACCTCACTGTTCCAGTTCCAGTACAGCCTCTCTCTTTCAACTCGTCCAAAAGAGAAAGCGAAGTAAAAAAGTTGTCAAAGAAAAAGTCATATTTCTCATTCTGCTCATGATTTAGTACAGATATTAAATCTAGCACTACTGATCCCCCTAGGCCTACCCCTAATTCAGGTCTTGTGTTACCTGTTGAAGCTCCTTGGTAGGGTTCGCCTTGCACTAAGTATCCTAGCCTGGTACACAAACACCACACTTTATAACCAAACCGGACAGGCTTACCCATCATGTGCTGCTTTGTACCATGCCTACCATAGTATGGAATCATAGCCTCATCAACACACAATAATTTCTCATTATTATAAGCCAGAAGCCACCTCTCATTCAACATTTTCCATAAAGGCCTTACTTTTGCAAATTTATCAGAGGCTGATAGGTTGGTATTATCACACATGTGTAAATACTTGGTGATCTTCTCAAATCTACCTCGTGATATAGCTTTAGATACTGCTTCATTGTGACAATCATCACTCATTTCCCAATACATTTTATATCTAGGTAGTGGGTTGTAGCCTGTAAGAAGAAGTATAGCAAGAAAAATCCTCATCTCATCTAATGTTAATTCAAATGTCATGTCACCAGCTTGACGAGCATATATATTTGTGAAGTCAACAAGCATTTTAACAACTACATCATCAAAGAATAGCTCAAAAATCTGGACTGGTGACATGTCTTCCCCCATAAATTGAGGAAGAGTCCAGGTTTTTGACTGTACCTCTTTTATGTCTGTTCTAACCCACTTCCTTATAGGTTTCTTCTTCTTTTTTTCTTGTGAAGTACTTGCTTCAGGAACAGGTTCTAAATTGCTTGATTTAGGAGCAGGATCCGAAGAGTTTGGACCAGGAAAACCTTCCAAAGATGTCAATTCTTCAAAAAATTGAACCTTTAAAAAAATGTCAGTTCATAAAGCTATTATAAACAACTGCTTTCAATTAAAAAGTACTAAATATTGTGGATTAATTATGTTTCTTGTAATCTTAATTAATTAACCTATCATCAATGTTATTATTATAAATACATGCTGCTACTCTGTATAGGCTAAAAGAATATTTACCTCTTCAGTTACAATTTCTCCACTAACAACCTTTGTTATTCTAGCCTCTGAGACAGCTTTCAATTGATTCCCGCTAAGATGGTTAAAATTGGTCTCTTCCTCATCTCCAGAATCTTCGTCTGATAACAATGGGTTATCTGGAGGGGTTATATAAATTTCCGCTTCAAGTAATCCCACTTGTTCTTCTAAAATTGCAGCAATTTCATCAGCACTCAAACTATAACAAGAAAAAATGAACAAAATGTTCATATTGCCATTTGGTCCCACTGTTCCAAAATCGGAACACACATATTTAACACACATTTTTGAGGTTATGAAAAGTCAAAATTGAATAATTTCAATTGTAATACAATTTTACATTATCCTTACTATATAGTATTGTGATTTAACAAACAACTAGATAATTGAATATAAAAGTATTTACTCACCCTTTCTTGGAAGCCATATTAGTAGGAAAACTTGATTTTCTAAACAAAATGCCAGCTTTGTATTCAAACCAAGCTTGAAACAGCTGACTAGATGATGAACAGTGTTGCCTTCTGACAATATTCAGTGTGTCCAAAGTAGAAAGTTAAAATCCCTTTTCATAAAAAAAAATTATTTCCCTGATGTTCCAATAATGGAACTGTGGGGTCAAATGGGTTAATTCTTGACCCGGTTTGGGGGGTTTCAATGAGGTGAAAAAATGCATAAAAGAACGCCCACTTGACAAATTATCGTCTTTAAAGACACAATGTTTTTGTTGGATACCTCCAGTCACTGCTGGAACGCCACTATTTCTGCTTATTTTTAGAGATGGAGGTTATGTTTTTGTTGGACATGTTTCCCTGCGCGCGTGTGCTGTTCTATGATGGGCCATGACGCGTGTGAGTCACTCACCTGCCTCCCCTTATGAATACAGAAGGGAGGAGGAGGTGCTAGCGTTATTGATTCTTGCAACTACCGCGTTCATTAAACATTTAGAGAGTGGTGCCACGCACCCCTCTGTTAGATTCACCTTCAGGCATTGCTCTCCCGTGGATATAACGTGCCCTTAGCTTTTTGACAGCACTTTCTGAACCAAGGGTTGCCTCGCACCTAAAGGGACGGTACAAAATTTGAAATGTCACTAAAAACAATTTAAAGATTTAATATTTGTGAAGCTGGGACATTCACGTTCAATCAAGGCTCGAATCCCCAGTCGGTTTTACTGAGGTTTTTTATAAATAGTTTTTAACTCTTCCCGCGCAAATGCGAGTCCACTTTTTCTAAATTAAGTCTTCCCAATACCCTAAATATTAGATAAATTAGTTGGTCTACATTTGACATCCAATCCGAACGGGTGGTTAGACACGGAGACAAAAAAAAAACCTGCAAATTTACCCGCTTCAGTGTTCGCATGTTTTAACGCTTCACTCTCGTGTTAGACTGAGTTTCCGTTGACGTAGAGATCGGGGTTTTGATTTCCGGTCGGCTATATTGATGTTGGGTTTTACTAAATGGCTTTTCACTTTCCCTCCACAAAAAATTCGGTGACATTTACTATAAAACGCCGTGTAAAAAAAATCAAAACAAAATAAACTTTAGAACTTTAGTTAGCAGTGATGGATTAAAGCTCTTATATTTGTTAGTTACGGTTATAGCCGCATCTAAATATATTCTTTAAATGGTAGGCCCTTGCATGGAACAAAAAGCAAACTGGAAAACAAAGAACGCTGATTTAAACACATGTTTTATCCTTTACTCTTTATGTTTTCTGGTGACCTGGTGGTCTAGGGGTAAGGTGTCTGACTTCTGTGTTGAGGGTCCGGGGTTCAATCCTCGGTCCCGGCACAGATTTATCTGATTGCCAAACCCTTCCTTCACCTCTGACAAGACGTGTATTAATCACAACTTGTGAATGTGAGGAATGCCAGGCCTCCACCGTGGTTCGGATTCCACGTTAAACTGTAGGTCCTCCATTTCATCTCACAATCACCCTACCATTACACATTAGTGTAAGTGCGTATAACCCGAACGGGTAGTAAGACGCGGTGCTAATAATAATAATAATAATAATTTATGTTTTCACCCAGAAACGTTGTTGCGTAACGACTCCATATTATATCCCCATAAATGTCAAACTATCCCGTTTTAAACACAAATGACATGATTTCACTCGTGTCATTTTTATGAACAATTGAATTTCATTCTTCTAGAATACTCTTTAGATTAGCTTTCTTTTGAAAAAAAGAACAACTGAGAATTTTATATTAAAATAAAAGTGGAAATTTCTGGTTTATATCAGCACACAGCTTAGACCAAAATACGGATCTTCCTTTAACAGTCCAAACACACTGACCCCATGCGATAGATTATTATGATTTCAAGTAAGAAACAGTTCTTTCCCAATAATACAGTGAAAGGGTGTGTGTACCAAGGCATAAATCTCTACTTTTCCAGCTTGCCGTTGACAGGGGAGGTCGGGGATCGGATCTGGGTATAGCAATAATACTCAACATGTGACTAGAACATAAAATAGAAAGTGTGATCGAAGAAGACATATTTGGATCCAGAAAAGGAAAAGGAACCAGAGATGCCATTAAGTATTCTGAGAGTAATTTCAGAGAGAGAGAGCTGGAAGTCAAGGAAGAGGTCTATTTTGGTTTCATCGACTGGCAAAAAGCTTTCGATATAGTGAAATGGAAGAAACTGATGTGAATACTCAAGAAGATCGATATCAACTGAAGGGACAGAAGGCTGATTGCAAACCTGTACATGGGACAGCGAGTGAAGGTGAGTGAATGATGGAGATGCCAACAGTGTATATATACAGGGAGAGTAGTGAGACAGGGATGCTGTTTTTCACCCAGTCTGTTCAACTCATATGGCGAGTGGCTGGTCAGGGAAGTCCTGGAAGGACGTGCCAATTTCAGGATAGGAGGACGCGTCATCAACGCAATAAAACATGCAGATGATCTAACATTGCTGGCCAGAAATAAACAAGAGTTTCAGAAAATGTTGGACCGGCTAGTGGAAATAGGGAGAAGATATGGCATGGAGATCAACTTTGAGAAGTCAAAAGTGATGGTTATTTCAAAAATATTAAGATCCGCTAAAAATCAAAATTGGAAACCAGGAGTTGGAAAACATTAAGCAGTTAAAGTACCTGACAAGTCTGCTGACAAAGGATGCCTAGTACTGCACCAAGGAAATTAGGTCGAGGATCGCCATGGCCAAGGAAACTTTCTACAAGAAGATGTTACTGCTGACCAGCAAGTTGAGTTTGGAACTAAGTAAGAAACTGATGAAATGCTACATTTAGAGAATCGTGCTGTATTGAGCTGAAACTTGGATGAAAGAAGTACTTGGAAAGCTTTGTAATGTGATGCTGGAGAGGACTTGAGAAGATTAGATGGACAGACAGAGTGACAAATGAAATCCTAAGACGAGTGGGTGGGAAAAGATTAATTTTGGATGCGATTCTTCGGTTCAAACAAACTTGGTTGGGCACATCCTTAGTAGGAACTGTCTTCTGCACGACGTCATAGGAGAGGTTGAGGGAAAGAGGAGCTTAGAAAGGAGGATTCAAATATTGGATAACTTGAAGGAAAGAAGAAAATGATGGGCGTCACATCATATGTCTATTATGTATCTTGCTGCCACAACCGCGAAACAAAAAACATAATTTATTTACAAATATTTGTTGTTCTTTCATTTAGCTGCGAAAAATCCAATCAAAGAGTTAGGGTTCGGCCAGACTGACAAGCGTGCGAGCGCGAGCGAGAGCGCAAGCGACTGGGTGGCCAAACTGGCGAGCGAGCGCGTAATTAGCAGATAACTCTCGATAGTTGTTGACGAGGAGGCTCCGAATCTTGGCTCAGTGAACTGAGGGTGGTTTTTTACAAGTGATTTATTGTTGTGGTTNTATGATCTTACCAATTAAATTAGGCCGCTAGTAGCAAGTGTGCTAAACCTATCGATAGTAATAAAAATGTCAAAATGAGAAGTTTTCCTAGCACTCAATGAACCAACCAACGTACAATAATATTGCCTAGCGCCTGTAAACTATACTGTACCGGGTCGAGCGTGCGCGCTCAGTCGCTCCAGTCTGGCCACTTCTCATTACAACCAATGTGATCTATTTTATATTATAGTCGCTCGCTCGCTCGCTCGCTCGCCCAGTCTTGCAGCCCCCTAATCCTTAGGTAAATTTTATTAGAAGCGTTTATTAACACTTTTGATTATTAATTTAGTTTTACTAATTAAAGGAAAATGGCGCCAAACGGTTATATTAAATTAAACATTGAAAAGAGGATAGAAGGGCAAGGAATTCACACATCAGTGTTTTTCAACCAATGTTCGCATTAAAAATCGTTTGCTCTCTGTCCTATGGCGACTGACCAGAAGTAATTTGATACACCCACTCGTCACAGGTTGTGGATGATTCATTGATACCTTCATCTCTTGGTCACCTGATACCATCTTGACAAGCTCCTGGGAAACTGACAATAAGCTATTTCTTATGGGAATGGCAGCTTCAATACTATCCTCAATAATGTTATGTTGTAACCCTGCTTAAAAAATCATTTTATTTTCTAACGTTCCTCAATATTCAAGGACTGAAAATTTTCTAGTAAAACCTACTTGAAAATTAGTCATTTTTACCTTCTTTTTTTAAATCATAACACTTTAAATTGATTTTTTTATGATATAGGAATAGGCGAATACCTTTCGCTTTCATTTTGGTGTCTGTGCTTTTCCTACTTTTAAACAAAATAGTTTTAGAGGAAATGTATCCGCATTTTTGTGAAGGGATAGTAGAAACCCATTTAGTGTATATCAAACATTTTTATAAGCACATCATCTCCTTTATAAGGATCTTTTAATTCAATACAATCAACTAAACTAAAGTATGATTTCTCTTTGGATTTACTATTGAAATGTATTTTGTAATTTCTCTTTTAATTTTAAGGGTTCATTTGTAAAGTACATGTTTGATTTAATTACTATATATTCATTACGAGTTTTTGCTAATATTTTTAGGTAATTTTTTGATAAATTTTAGGTCATCAAAGTTTGGGTCCTGGTCATCATTAAACTACACTTAATTATAGTGCTAGTGTAAAAATCACGCACAATTCGGTCTTAAGGTGTGAACATATATTATCATATAGATATCAAGTTTGAACGAAATTCATCAAACATATATACATAGTCTAATTAATTATTGTAAGACCCACTTTTTTGAGTTCGGGTGCTTATAACACCACGATATCCATCCCAAGGTCGTAAATTTTCACTATTATTATGATGTATCTAAATGAGTAAGTAAAAACTATTCCGTGTTCATCAGACCAAGGCCTCGTTCCCATTACGATGGTCCGACACCTTTGTCATCTTCCGGCTGTCGGAATCCTCTGTTCACACTAGGCGCGATAAACTGTTGTTATCAGGTTCTCATCGATTCAGTCCACAGTTGACTCCGTGGCTGCGATAGATTACGACGAAGAGCTGGTTGTAATGTGGTACTTAAAAAAAAAGACTGATGCAAGTGAAAAAATTAAAATATCTTTATAAACATCTAATGTTTTATCCAAAAGAACGCTTCTTTCCCTTTACATGTGGGATTAGAATTTCGGTATTTATTTCAACCTCCATGATAACAAGTTAACACTTTTAACTAGTTTAACAAACAATCAAACAACACCTTTAACAAATTAACCCACAAATTAGCACACAAAATATTCACAGACTAAATAATAAATTAATAATCAACGTCCTATCTGCGTGTGCGCGCGCCTCTCTAATACTGTCGGTGGCCGCCGCTGCAGGTCGTCACACGTGTGACCGACATGACAGTTTCATTTATCGTGTCGGAATACATGTGAACGTTTCCATATAAATAGTCGTCAGTGTTTAACTGGACCAATCACCTCCCCCGATTGGACTACTCTCCAGAACCTGACCGAAATAATGGTCCAACTCTTAGTAGACCTCGTCCGTTGCTACCGAATCCCTTTCGAACGCGAAACATCAGCAAGGTACATTAGGAGTTAAAAACTAATTTCAGGGGATGTCCCCAAATATCGAAAACGAAGAGTCACCTTTCTCTACACCCGTCTTTACACACATAAACTCTTTAGTACGCAGAGATGAAATGTAAATTAGAAGTTCAAATACGAGTCCTATTCTAATTTTAATTCCAAATAAAAAATTCCCCCTTTAAATATTATTGAAACAAGTTTCGGTGGACGCGTGGTCTAACGCGCTACTATCGCAGTAGTCTAGCCTGCCAATGACGGGGAGATCGAGGTTCGAATATCCGTCGGATGAACTGGGGGGCGGGGAGGGGGGGAGGTTTCTAAATAGTTTTACACTCTCCCTCCACGCACTTCCTCTAAATTCAATCTTCCCAATTCCTAACCCATTAGCGTAATTTGTACATAAGCGTATAACCCGAACGGGTAGTAAGACGTGGTGCTAAATAAAAAATATAATATTTTGTTTCACATATCCTATACGTAGATAGAGGGACGAGAAAGTATGTACGGTGTACCATGCAAATTTTTTTAATGATAAAAATCTTTCTGCGAGAACTTCGGGAATTATCGTCGCAAAGAGCCGCTTCACGTTTTAAATATGTAGAGTTGCCGCGTTGTGGACTTCCAAGGAGACCTGGCAGGTTCCTCGACTACTTCACGTTCGAGGATTCGCCGAGTCAATCATGTTCTACTGGCCATTAATCATATTACCTGTCCGTTCCCTACCATAACCTTCTTGGAGGCGGCCGTGGTTAAGAGTGTTGCGTAAGACGATTGACCAATCAGACAGTCGCTGTGAAACCCGAGACATTTGATCGGTAATAAGTCTTCAGCTTGAAGTTGCAGGATTCAACCTCGTCCCACCTCGAGATAAAAGTTAATTTTCAGTAGGATTTGGAAACTGCGTGGTCTGAAACGTCATTACACTCACTCGTCATTGGCGGGGAGGTCGGGGCCTGAAACCCGGTTGGAGGAACCCTTTTTATCCTCCCAATCGCCTCTTATTTACTATTCCTTTGACTATCCGTATTTAATTTCATTAATTGGCTAAGAATGGAAAAGGTAGTATTTAAAAGAAATATACCCGTATTTGCTTAGAGGCTGACAAGGGGAGGCCACGACGTTCGGATCACGGATTATCTTCTAACTTTGTACACTTTTAGTAGTCCATTAGGACAACATAATGTGCAAGTAGTAAGGCGTACTACTTAGGCGTTTTCGAGAAAATCGCAAGAGAAATTTTACGCGTCGAATATGTACCGGAGCATTGCGTCTATGAGTTTGAGATGGCGCCGGTCGAGTGGTTAGCGTTTCAGCTTCTTAATCGCTGTATCGCTGGATCAAGTCCCGCTCACATTTTTTTTTCAACACTGGTCATATTCTTTCATCTATATTACAATTCAAAGGTAATATAATGAAAAAATACGCGTATTTGCATGAACTTTTATTGAATTTCCAATGTTATTTGGCTGTTTACTAATTTTTATTACTACAACAAATATTATATTATTATTATCGACAAGTAAACGACCAAACGCATAAAGCGTGTCGTCTGCAGGTCGAAGCGTCCACAACAGTTCTGGATACCTTACCCGATTGCAGGTATAAGGGATTTCGCAAATCACGACAGGCATACATTTTCAGGAAAACTTTATGCGTTTGATCGTTTACTTGTCGATAATTATAAATATAACATTTGTTGTAATAATAAAAATTAGTAAACAGCCAAATAACATTGGAAGTTCAATAAAAGTTCATGCAAATACACGTATTTTNAAAGACGAGCGGGACTCGATCCAGAGATCCAGTGATTACGGAGCTGGAACGCTAACCACTCGACCGGCGCCATCTCGTGCTTATAGAAGCAACGCACCGGTACATATTCGACGCGTAAAATTTCTCTTGCGATTTTCTCGAAAACGCCTAAGTAGTACGCCTTACTACTTGCACATTATGTTGTCCTAATGGACTACTAAAAGTGTACAAAGTTAGAAGATAATCCGTGATCCGAACGTCGTGGCCTCCCCTTGTGAGTGGGAAATGGCAAAACCACCTTGGTACACCTGGCCAAGATTATAAGTGTATATTTATAGTTAGACTTAGTACACCTCAAGTGCGGCGCTAGGCCTACACTAAGGGCCAATTTCATAGTCAAATTTAGTACGCCTCAAGTGCGAGTCGATACTAAACACAGGACGACACCTACCTAGACCAGAATGGAATGGGCCAGTTTCGCATATGAAACTGGCCCATTCCATTCAATTTGAGGTAGGTGACGTCTTGTATTTAGTATAGCGCCGCACTTGAGGCGTACTAAATCTGACTATGAAACTGGCCCTTAGTCTGATTTTGGAACTAGCCCTAGATCCGATCTCCCCGTCACCGGCAAACCAGGTGAGCTTGATGGCTAGACCGCGTGTCTACCGATGTGGATTTTAACATGGGATTTATTATTCGGCTTTCCATTCCTATGGTCACGCTAATGTGGGTGCACTTCCCTAAACCACCCCTCTCACTTCAATTCTTTTTGCATATAGTCGTTAATAACCACGGTGTTACACGTAGTCTGACCTCAAATTATTATATTTAGAAAAACACTCCTTTGATACTTAAATCGAACAAAATCGTTAGAGCCATATTTGAATTATTTAAAATTTTTGAAAATCGGTAAACTTTTTTGTTTAGCACCGCGTCTTACTCATTGTTCAGGTTATACGCATGTGCACTAAATACTGTACTCTAATTAGTTAGGGTTCAGGAAGTATGAATTTAGAGGAAGTTTAACCGTATTTCAGTGGAAAACCAATTTGAAAAACCACTCTCACTACATCCAACTGAGATTCGAACCACCATCTCCCCGTCATCGACAGTCTAGTCTAGCACGAGAGTGACGCGTTAGACCATTCGACCACCGAAGCAAGTATTGGTAAACAAACTATACACTTAATTTTAAGGCTAGAACAAAAATCACAATTTTCCCTCGAGGTATGATTCTATAAATATCAAGTTTGAACAAAATCCATCAAACCGGCTTTAGTTTCCGATTGTCAGCCTCTATCCCCCGTGCGCGTTATTCAAAGGGTCTGGAACCATATTATGATTACCACGCCTAGCATTTGTGTGAATCGAAACGTCATCTCTCAGGAAAGAATATACGCTTGTGAAGACAAAACATTTCCGTTTGTTTATTATTTCTCCCGCTTTTTTTTTTTTTACTTCACCTTCGGGGAGGACTACAATATAACGTAATCCTTGGGGCGCGCAAACACCTCCGTATTTATAACCAGGAAACAGGTCTAGTTGGTTTATAAACACACGACCCTTGTGTTCAGGGCATCAAACAAAAGCAGTGGTGCGTGTTGATGTATCGGGCTGGACCTGTCCTTCTGCAAAAAGCGCCTCACTCCGAACATGTCGGCGATCGGCAGATTCGTAGTTAAAACTACTTATTTATGATACACAGAAATCATATTCTTTAAACAATTTTAAATTATTCTTGTTACACTTTATTTGATACTACGCTCTAATGCGATTTTTCTCAAGTTTTGGCCAATCGCTCACCTCCCAACCCAGGGGTCGGCAAACTACGGAACGCGTGCCAAGAGTGCTACGCGGAACAATTTTTAATGGCACGCTTAGCGAGATGAATAAA
The DNA here is from genome assembly GCA_902155825.1 of Timema genevievae. Lineage (NCBI taxonomy): Eukaryota > Metazoa > Arthropoda > Insecta > Phasmatodea > Timematidae > Timema > Timema genevievae. Next base: position 340,291 of record CABFWO010000307.1, on the reverse strand, counting down.
AAATAAAATAACACCTTTATTTTTAAATAAAACCATTGATGTGAGTAGTAATTTTAATAACGTGTTTTATGTTTCAATGATTTAATTGTTTTGTTTCAAAATTTCAAAATAATATCTTAAGAACTTAAATTTTGCAAAACACATTTATAACCTTTGTGTTTATTCTGATTTATATTAAAATATCATATATTCAAGAAACAGCATTTATTTAATGTATTCGATTTAGAAACATGGTGCTACATTTACATTTTACAAGATCAACTTAGATTTTTTTTAAAGCTGTGCTAGCTAACTAGTATAAAAATATAAACGATTTAGATGGGCTTATCTTGGTTAGCACGATGGGCGACTTTGCAATATTACTTAGACACAACAATACTAAAGGTTGCCTACCCCTGCTCTAACCAATGTACCCCTTCCAACTCATCATAAAAAATAAATATATATCTACTATTTTGTAAAGTATAGATGGTTTTTGGATCCAAGCCAAACAAAATCGTGACAAGAGGCGAAAACGCTGATAAAATTATAAAATCCATGGCATTATTTCAAAATCGCCGTTAATTTGTTTATCAGACCTATTATCAAAATAATATGTTTTGATTAATAAACATAGTGGGATGTCGTGTACCCTCGACGGTACGTGAACCACAATTAGGGAAATACTGCTCAAATGCTATTAGAACACATTTTCACGAGCAATTTTAGCAGCGAAGCTCTTGTAGCTAGGCTGACCAGCGGTTATAGATGATTATTTTCCACTTTTGACTCGGAAAAAGTTACGGTACATTTTGCGCAATGGCGGCTTGCGACCTTCTAAATAGGTGAAGGAGGTGGTTATGGAAGGTGACACCTAGAGCGTATTACATACATCTTTGTTGGGCAACCTTTTGAGATGGGAAAGGGGGAGGGGGGGAAGGAATTTAATATTAAATACAAATAAATTACGGCAGCGAGAAATTAACATTTTGCAGCAAAATGTTCAAAGCATTTAATCTCAAAGGAAGGAAATATATTCTTTAAGGTTTTGATTATAATTTTGAAGAAATAACATATGTGGTCTACAGCAGACTTTAGATTAGTGATTCAACCACCAAGCGCTTTTGTTGACGTAAGTGTGAGTAGAGAACTGGATCGATGTTATTTCTTTATTGTAACTTATTCAATAATGTTTTTGATGTTAACGTCCTTGGGAGGAACTAAATTTGGACTTTCTCGATTGCATTTGTTCTATTTAAATATATGTAAGTAATAAAAATACTAAAATTATTGATTTCACATCCATACTAGCAATACCCTTGTCATATAGCTAGGGAATCACTTAATTATTATAACCACTTAGAGAAATAATCATAATACCACCAGGTTAATAAAGATATTTAATATATTAATGTTACATTTATTGTAATAGTGACGCAATAAAAAAAAGGTTGTAACGAAGTGGAGTTAGACTATATATTTAAAGTAAAGTTTAAGTCAAACAGACTATAGTCATTTAGGATCTCCGTGATATAATTGCTTTCTACATATTTCCTTAGTAAGAAATAATATTGTGACTTTTTAAAGTCCAAAATGAGTAAACATTGAAAATCGCCCCAGTCACATGCTCCACTCATCACTGTTGGTTGCACCATTTGTACTGCGTAGCTAGAAACTTCCAGAGATAAACAGGGAAGGTATATAAACCCCTGATATCTGGAAATAAGGGCTCTTTTGGTAATAGTTGTCATACTGAATGTATGTAGTACTGGCTGGATTACTCTTCATGTGAACCACGAACTATATACTTTCGTTATTATTTAATAAATGTGTAAGAACATCAATCTTCATTATCAAGGACATCTGATAATTTCTTTGAGTCCAGATGTTCCTATCAAGGATCTAATAGTTCCCTACCTCGAGTTCCCATACCTGAGGGATACTGCACCCTATTTTAAATGAGTGTTTCCAAGCGTGTACATAGATAGCACCACCGAAAGAGTAGCACGGCTGCCGCGCGATATTTACACCTTGATTTTCTTACGAATGAACATTTTGGAGAACCTTTAAGAAAATACTTATTTTTTTCTGTCATTGATGCTAACATTTTACTAATTAGTAGTGTTATTGTATAAGTATTATTTGTCAAAGGTGACGCCTGTCGATAACATAACTTGACATATGAATAAGTGAAAGTAGATCCAGCTACTTTTTCTAGCTATCATATGTTAGTTCGTAAGAAAATTACGGTGTATTTATACTGCCGCCCTGCTTTACCTCAAATTTTCCTACGAACTAACTTATTGACAACTACATAAAGTTACTGGATCTACTTTCACGTGTTGATAATGTCAACGTTATGTTATGCTATCTATAGCGGTCACTTTTGACAGCTTTACTAATATCTATAAAATTACACTTCTTACTTATATAGTAAAATGTTACCATTATGACCGCAAAAAAAAGTTTGGGTTTTGTAAGGGATTCTCCAAATATCCCTTCTCAAGAAATTCTAAGTACAGTATAAACATTTTGTTCATTGTCTGTCTCTCCACGGAAGACTAAAATACGCACGATTTTTGTGAAAGAAAACCACATGCTCCTATAATAATATAATCATTGCATAGTTAAAAGATATATTTGATAACGTCATGCCAAAAATCTGTTGATAGATTTGATTTGTAGTGGTTTATTGATGATATATTTGCTTGTCGCAGGCAGAGTTCGTTAAATAGCGTGTAAAACTGTTATGTTTTTAGAAAATCTGATTAAAGGAAAGGTGTAACTATATAGCCCTATCCGGACTAAGCCCTAAGTTTATTGAGATTTTTTTTACCTAAATGGTTTTTCAAGCTTCCCACGAAAATGCGGCTACACTTCATTTATACTATATCTTCCTTTTTCATTAGAATAAATATGCACACAGTCCGGACAAGTAGTTAATTAATATCGTCATTAAATTAAAATAAATAAAATAAATTTGTTTATCAAGATAAATTTTAGCAATAATTTATTTGGAAGTAATTCGGAAACCCCTTGTTTTAGAATTCGCCTCAAAGGAGCTGTTTAGGGTTAGTATTCCCCATGTATCCCAGAACAATTAAGCCCATTGATCTTTCATTAAAATTTGCGAGTCATTTTAGGTTAGATCAAGAACGCACCCACATTCGCACTGTAAAGGGAGAGGGGAAGAAACGTGCACTTAGATAGAATTGAACCCCGGCCATTCTAGTCTAAAGCAGAACAATAATATTACATCAGTTTTTTCTGTTTAATTCAACACTAAACATTACTATACATTTGGATCAAAGACTATTAACGACTTAATCTAAAACTCTTCGGAGGAGAAGGTAATTTGAAGCAAGTGCTTTACTATAGTCTTCGGGGATTTATTTTATTTAGATTTGGGGGGAGGGGGTTATATTTAACGTGAACTTTCTGATATCAACACATTACTTACAAACTAGTTTAATTCTACAACATACACAAAACTCAATGTACCGTTCGTTAATTCATATATGCGAAAAGGAAAAGCCCCAATTACACCAATGATACCAATTGAAGGCCATTCAGGGTATCGAACCAGGGACTCTTTAACTTTTTAGGTGTACACTCTACTAAACGATCTTAAGTTTCGGTAACGTTAAGGGCGTACAAGCGCGTATTTAATAATATTTAACATTTAATTTTTTTGATTAACAAACTTTTTTTTCCTTAGTTAAATATTTCTGGGGATTTTCTATAATATTTTTATTGCTACATAGAATGTATTATCTTTTCAATTTAAATTTTAATAATCAGTTTTTAAAACCTCGATAAACCTCAATAAACACGTTTAATTTTTTTACAATTTGTTAATCTGATAAAACAATTTTTTCCAACACGAAAATAAAAGGTTAAAATTAATTCAATACTTTTTGTAACAGGAAAGATCAGGTGAGAGGGTAGCACTCCTGATGTTGGTTTAAGTAATCGAAAAGGGGCTGACTTTTTTTTTCTTACAAAAAATAAATGTTCCCAGCCTTTCTCCAGAGGGGAATTCCTTGAAATTCGCCATATCGATCCAGTAAGTCACAGGCATTCGGTGAAACCGCACCAGGGAGGGCGCACGTAAAAACAAAACCAACCAACCACTCTGACAAACTGCCACAAGAGATGACTCATCAGTCATGCTGGTAACTTGTCGCTTAGCCAGCTATTGTAGCGAACCCTAGCTATACATACACCTACAGTACACAATGCATGGCCAGTGGGTGTTATTATTTTTTCTTTTTACGTTCTAGAAAGAGCGCAGATTTTTCGGTGTTATAAAAGAAGAGGGAGGGGGGGGGGAAGGAGCTAAGAATAAATCAGCCAGTCAGCGCTGGTAACTCAGGACCACGCTGTTTGATCGGATAGCGCGAGGGGTGTCGGCAGTCAGTGGGAACCTCTCATCAGACTCGCGCGTTGGACGCCAAGACCCCTTGCCGCTTGCTCTCTGCCGCTGTGTTGCTGCTGCTACCTTTCTGTTTGTTGTGGTTTCTTGTTGCGTGCTGCCTCCCTTCCCTCCCCAACACCTTTCCACCCCGGCCATCTTCTCTCGCGGACACTGTTGACTCTTCTTCCTTTGACCCGATGGACAACTTTTTGTCGCTGGTGGTGGGTCGCCCTGATGAACCGGTGAGACCAATTCTCATTTTTACATATTTAAATTTAGATTTAACTGATTCATTGTGAGTGATATTGTTTGAAATATGTTCTTACAAAGGCGTGCGCGCACAAGGAGGGTGTCAGTGTGTGGGGTAAGGGGCTCAGCCCCCTCCCCCCCTAAACCGACACGAATACTTATAACTGACAGTGTGAAATCCCTTCAAAATAAACCATAATATAAATCCGAAATTCTGGACTGTAGCAGCAAAAACAAAATATATATAAATTGTTCATAATTAAAATTATTTTATTGTGACTTTTTACATTATCAACACATTTTTTTTTGTACAAAAGTGTGGGATTTTATATGATCTGACTCTGTTTTTGATTGCGTGGTATGATTTTATTGATTAATGAGTTTAATGTATTAAGTACATTAATGAATAAAAGGTGTCTAACATTATATAACCCCCCAACCTCCCGCCCTAAACTCTTATGTCTGCGCATGCCTATATTTTTTTTACTGTTATTTTATTCGGATGATTTAAGGGCAATTGCTAAACATAGTAATTGACTCAAAAATTAGCTTAGTCAAAGTAGAACGAAATCATCCTTAGTCGGACACCTTACCTCCTCAGCCACGAAGATTTCCAGCTGTTTATTTGCTATGAACTCTTTATTTTTATCATTTATTGATACTAAAAGACCTACACCGCCATAAGTTATTCGTAATAATATTCACACCCACATTGGTGAGCACACGGACTAAACGTCAAGCTAGTCTATTATGGTTTGTTGGGGGGTTTGAATCCCGAATGGATGTATTAAGGAAAGTTTTTACTATTTTTTATCGTCTTCCACCCACCCCTCTTCCCTGTACCCCCACGCAAATGCGGGTAGATTTCCTTCAAATGTTACGTTCTCCATCTCTACCCCAATAATTAATGTAATTAAATTACTGATGGAGCTGGGGTAATATTGGGACCTGCGCTGGAGTCGGTTCAAGTGTCAGGGTGCTTGCTGCACGTAAAGTGTTGGGGAGATAATGGCTTTCGTATTCTCATCACTCATTTTATTTATTAATTGGTTTGGTTTTCTTTCGCACTCTTCCCTTGCTTTCTTTCCTAAGATTCATCTTTATCGTTCATTCACGATAACTTTGGTGCCTTTTAGTGACTTAAAATGACAGTACAAACATTTCCATAAATTCATCCACTCCACAAATATGTTTTATCACCTTGAACAGTGATTTAAAATTGTAAATCAACTTAACAATTAATACCACTTATCATTTGCAAGGCGGAACTTTTATTTAAGTAACCTTTCAACTGACAGAACAAAACACAAAGTTTCCGTGGACCAACTATATAATTGTTTTAAAATTTTGAGCCTTATGTAAGTTTACCACTGTATTATACTTTGTGTTTCTGGTGTTATCTCTCATTTTTGTATCCAGGTGCTTGAAACCTTAGTAATAATGACGAGAATGTCTCAATTTATTGCTTTTTAGGGGTTAGATAAAGGGAAGGTTGGCACGAACTTAACTAAATAAATACATTCTAAACATTGTCAATCTTTCAACTGCCAACTCTGGTGAAATCGTTTATTAGATAAACGACAGCAGTACCTATTTTCTATCACTATCTTTCTTCTTGAAAATGTATTTTAAAAAAATTACTCATCCATCCTCAAAACATGGTCTAAGGCGTTACTCTTGTAGTAGACAAAACTACTGAAGAGTGAGAAATTAAGGTTCGAATCTAGATCGGGTGTTTTGATGGGTCTTTTCCTAAATGGCTTTCCACTCTCTCCACGCAAATGCGGGTACACCTCTTAATATAACCTTTCTAATTGCTAAACCCATTAGCATAATAAGTACACAAGCTTATAACCCGAACGGTTAATAAGACACGGTGCTTAAAAAAAAGTATGTCTAAGGATTTCAAAAGTTAGGATAAGATACACTAATTTAATGCTAAGATAAGTTAAGATAGTAATTCGTGTGTGTTTAGAAGATTACGACCCTTGTACACAACACACGCATCCTTGACTAGTCAACGCACACATCAATACACCAATGCCCATGTTATATTTTCATTCTTTCAGCACAACCTCTTGTTTTAAAGGAAACTCCAAATCGAAGTTCACTCTATTTATCTCTACAGAAAGTCTAAAGAAAACTCTGTTTCGCCTGGTTTTGAACCAATGAAATATTTCTGACGTGGTTAAGCAAAGCTTTAAATGCACTTTATTTAAATACTGTCAAAATGTTTTTTAATTTGTTAGAACTGTAAGTCACTTTTATTAAAACTATCCTTCCTCTTGTAGTTTTTTATTTTGATTACTCAACTACCAAGTTAAGTCTATTAGTAAGTCTCTAGCAAAATCCCAAACCCAATCTATATTAGAAAATTCCATCGTTGTTTTCTTTTGTGTGTTAGTTTGTCTATTTTCGTACGCCGATAAAAATCCCGTTTTAAAAAATTACCATGGGTAAGGCGGCTGCCTCGGTCAGCTAGAAAGTATCAACCGTGGTCAGGCCACTCCACATGGTTTAAAATGCATTGATCTGTGTTTTCTGGAACTACTTCTCTAGTCTGTCCAAGCTTATACTCCATTTCGATCTTCGCCTTCAACCACCCATATACCCGTTCGGGTAATAATTACGTTAATGCTTTTAGGGATTAGGAAGGTTATATTGATAGGAAGTGTATCTGCATTGAATTGGAAAGAGATAGGAAAACAATTTTTGAAAAACTACCTTCATTACACCCAACCGAGATTCGAACCTTGATCTCCCCGTCTTCGGTAGTCTAGTCTACTGCGAGAGTAGCGCGTTAGACCATGCGGCCACCGAAGCGGGTAGTGTCAAATTTTCACATTTATTTTTCCTATCAGTAAAACTCAAAATAACTGTAAAGGGTTATTAAGGGAAAAGAGCCCTGTTGGAATATTCCGACCTTAATTTGGCGTGAATCGTATTTTCAAATAACGCATATAGTGATAAAATATTACGTTAGAGCTGAACGTCCGTTCGACCTTTTTAATCCATATCACTTCACCGTGATAGGTTACATCACTGTATTCGGATTAAATTTTTATTTTAAACTATTGTAACTTCTTGTGATCCAGTCCATGTGATCTGGTGGAGGTGGTAGCTACCACAACGCTAATTTCGTTTAGTTAATTTATTAATTTTTGCATACCATGTGTTGATTTGTAATTAAACCTATTAAGTTACTTGAGGCGTATTGGCATTTTGGTTGTTAATATTTATTCATACAATTTATTGGGTGCATTTCCTAATCATATCCTTTGCAACGCTGAAGGTAACTTATATTTTCAGGTTTTCCTAACCTGAATTAAACTTGTATTTAGTAAGCCACGCTTGCTTGATGAAACAAATCTTCTCTTTTTCAAGTTATAGGACCATTTTTCTTCTGTGGTTTCACAAGCTGCATTCGCGATTATATATCAAGAGTTGTGCTGTATCGCCCCCATAATCACTTTTGTCCATTGCAAGGAAAAAATATTCTAAAGTTCAATAGTAAGCACCACTAATTGCAGTGCAATAAATCATTTTTATCCTAGTTTCTTTATAAACTCAAATAAATAAATCTAGTTTTGAATAAGGTCGTATCATAAAATTCCATGATAGTTGGGAATGTTTTTGGCAGTTTTGAAGTTTCCTAGCTGCTATCCCCATAGTAAATATCGCCTTTTGAGGTAGGCGATGCCTCATTATCACGCTATATACCTCCAACATTTTGAAACTCGTTATCTTTCTAGATTTTAAAAAGGATTATAAAAAAAACGAAAAACCCATAACTCTCTAATGTAAGTTCCGTTGTCCTTCTGTCAAGATTTTAAAGTCGACGACAAACCTCGCCAAGTGGTCGTCGATCCATTAGCTGTAAACTGTGTGTGGTGTTTGGTGCGGCCGGCTAGCAACAATCGCTCTTGTTTTAATTCTCGGGTATACAAGAAGCCCGTTGATAGCATCCACCCCCGCTGCGGACGCCGGTGTAAACAATCGCCACAGGCGGGGCCGGTCTTGACGTGGGTTGTCGTCATTGTTTAGGTAGGCGCACGCAATCTGTGCAACGTCTCGGGAAGAAAGGGATTGAAGAGATTGTTTTATTAGGTGCATGGTTATATAATTAGCGGACAGACTTTAATCAGCACTCGCACAATGGTCGGTTCATTGGTCACATTACTTTTTTTTTCACTGCGTCTTACTACCCGTTCAGGCTATCCACACTTTTAATTACACTAATACCCGCTTTGGTGGTCACATGATCAATAGACTGAACTTGGATGACAGGGAGAGATTTCTTTTTCTAAATGTTCTCCTACTCTCCCACCAGGTAAATAAGGGTACATTTTCTCTAAATGCTACCTTCCTCATACCTACATTACTAGCGTAGTATAATTAGCTTATATGCCTGGCGGAAAAACCATGAAGAATATTAAGTGGAAGGAAAATTACTCTAATCTGCCTAAAAAAAAGTGAGAAACCATTTAGGAAAAACCATCTTCAGTTAACCCGGCCGTGATTCTAACACTGACCTTCCCATAATCAGGAAACAAGTATAGACGAGCTTCGCGTTTAGTCCGCAAGTCCACCGATGCTGTATTAGACTAAACGTCATCCATTATTTCAATTGTATATTTAAATGTTGTGTAGGAAATGATACTATAAGGGTTCACCTCGATGCATGGACCATAATTAATGTATAATCAACCATTTTTATTCTCACACCGTCATTTTCATCTACTTTGGTTCGCCGGTGATGGGAATCGCGGGCGTCCAATTCTGTCCTGATGTGAAGAGTATTTTTCTCTTAAAATTTTTTCCCCCTCTTTTCAGCACAAATGAGGTTACATTTCCTCTAAATCCTAGTCCGGACGTGTAGTAAGTCGCGCTACCAGACGCCACTGGACGCCGCGATCTGTTGTAGGCTACACATCCGATTATAACTCTGAATCAACCCCCTGGTACAGTTAAGTAGACTACACGCACGGCTACATAGGCCGGCTAAATATCGCAGCAGAACTGACTTGATATTCGGCCAGTTCCGACTTCACTTTCTCGATCGTCACATTTCTTGAATACGTTAGTTCCACTTCCAGTCCTTAAAAAAGATGGAAGCAAGCTCAGATCAAAGAGACCCGAGAGTGAAGGGATTAGAGGAAGGAGACATAACTCGTGGAAAGGGTGGCCAAGGTATTTATTTTAACTTTGTAGATGTAGTTTCTTTAGCACCGCGTCTTACTACCCGTTCGTGTAATACACCTATGCACTAAATTACGATAAAGGTTGTAGGGATTAAAAAGGTTATAATCATAGGAAGAATACCCATGGTGGCTACAGACAGGGAAAACCGGGAAAAGTCAGGGAATTTTTGGATGACAGGGAAATGTCAGGGAATTTAACTAAAAATAAGGAAAAGTCAGGGAATTAAAAATATGTCTAAAATATCCCATTAATTTCGCAACCAAACACTAAAACAAAAGTTAATAATACCTAAATAAAATAACATTTTAATTTTTTAAATAACTGATAAAACTTTATGTTTAGTAGATACAAACTTTTTTTTAATATGTGATCAATAATAAATAAAACAAAAGTCATCATCCACCATTAAAATTGGAAAAAGTAGTCAGGGAAAATTGAAAAATGTTGTCTGGAAAACCTGAAAAAGTCAGGGAATTTTGTAAAATATATTTTGTAGCCAGCCTGATACCCGCACTTGCGTGGAGGGAGAATGGAAAACCGTTCAGGGAAAACCTCCTTCAGTACACCCGACCGAGATTCGAACCTCGATATCCATCATTGGCAGTCCAGTCTACTGCGATAATAACGCGTTAGATCACGCGGCCACCGAAACAGGTTAGATGTAGCTGTTCTACCGACTAAAGCATCCATATAATGTGTGTAGGCCTACATCTAACTCCAAGCTCACTTAGCGTAATCTCCTAAAATGCTACATAAATTATAATCATATGATTTCTAGATGTGAGTAAATCCTCACTAAAACAAATAGCTTTGGTTATTCGATTCTTAAATTTGCAATCCCTTACAATTATACAAGTGGCAGCAATTAGCCAATTACCGAGTCTGAAGGTGGCTGCGTTATCTGATAGCTCGTGATATTAATAAAATCACACATTTGTAGCCGACGATTTCCGCACGTCCATCATAGGCTTTGCCTTAAAATATGAGTGAAGAATGACCCTGGGCACGGGACGATTCCTAGATAGCTCAGGGGTTAGAGCATTGGCTTACTAAGCCAAAGGTACCGGGTTCGATTACCGTGTCTAGGTGTCGTTTTTCAATTTTCAGAATATGATAATTATCTAGATGCGAACAAATCCTCACTGAAACAAATATAGGCCTAATAGCTTTGGCTATTTGATTCATAAATTATAATATTAACCCTAATTAATAGATCGCATTAATATAATCGTCTATGGGTTTTGATCAATAAAACATTAACGTTTCCATTAAAGTAAAAATATAATTGTTAACTTAGTTCGACCTTATTAGCAGTAACCGAATTAAAGCCAAGCTTTGTGTTTAACATTATGGTTCTGTTTTGTCACACAGTAGTTAATATTTATTACAGTTCCTTTGAGAGACAGGAATTGTCTTTGGGTAGCAGCAGTTTCTGAGATGTTGAAATGAGAACCTGATGACTGTGTGTTGTGTCTGTTCTAGAGTTAAGCTAGCTTATAAGTCATGTGTTGATATTACCAGTCGCTATTCGAATTAACTTTCCTACACTTTTTTATTTGGCGAATCGATTATTGGGAGCTCCCAGCAGTTTAAATCAATTTAACAGTTGACTGAGGAGAATTAACTAATCTTCCCTCTGGCCTTGCGGTGTCATTCAGATTAGCGTCGCGTTAGTGAAGTGGGGTCTCCCCTCCCCTCGAGTAATAAGATTACCTACGCAGAGGTAAGCCCCGGGTTGATTTAATAGTCCGGGTTGATTTAATAGGCCTTATCCCCTAGCTTCCACGCGGTCGAGACAACCAATGATTGGCTTTCGAGCTTCGAGCGCCATCCAGAGAGCAAGAAACTCTCGGCTGGCAGATTGGGCTTCCTAATGGTTCCTAATGAGCTGCCCCTCACCCCACTGTGTTTAGTCGTGGCAACCATATAGTATACACAACAGTATAAAGGGTTCGACGACCGGGTGCACTGAAGGTGTTTTAAAAGTCTATATTCTGGTTTATCGAATTTTCTTCAGGTGAATTCTGGTGCATTTTCTGAACTATAACCTCCTATTTCGGTTATCTTTGAATTAGATGCCATATTTGGTGCAATACAGGCCCCTAAACTTTCTGTAAATCTTTTTTTCCCTCATTATACTCTTTACATACACATTTTAAGTTCCCCAGGGGCTTTTGTTGGTTCCTCGTCGAGGATACTCCACTTCACTTAGCTATGGTTATAGGTGTCCACTGTTCACTTGATCAGGAACTCTCACGGATAAAGCTCGATTCACACGCTTGTCGAAAATAAAGAGCAGAATTTACTTGAATGGCGCAGCAATGTCACGATGGATGCTTTCAAGTGATTGTGTAATGTTGTGGCACATTCCAATACATCGGTACACACGCTTTCCATTGACGTGTCATTTCAAATCTCATCACCCAACGATGCTGTCTCCTTGCTCTAAAGCGCGTGAGCTTTTAAATCCGCATGTACTTTTTTAAATGGTTGGTTTTGAGGTTTTATTGTTTCACCTGTGCCAAGTCAAAGCTCAGAACTCATTTCCACCTGTGCAATTAATGTTTCAACGTCACTTTTAGAAATCCTGAAAGCCATAGCGTCTAACAATGTGGGACAAGCTAGAATGCCGTGCGGGCCGAAGGCGAAATACCGTGGCGTGTGAAGAGATGCGCCATACACAATGTCTCTCGACCATTTCGGCGTGTCTTTTACGGCACGGCGGCAGTCTTTATAGGTCGAAATTCGCAGTCGCTACCACGGCATTCTCGCCATGCCGTCACGTGGGAAAGCTCTCATTTAAACCTGTGTGCCTCGATAATGAGGGCGACAGTGAAAAACCTCCATGAAGTCCGCTTAACTTGTGGTATTACGGCTCGAACCAGACGGCGCATCGTTGTGTGGTTTTCTTTGTTCTACTTTTTAAAAAAGAAATGAAATTCAAACGAACTAAACAATTTTACTGTGTTTATAAAAAAAAGTAAACAATAGTAATTTTAAAACAAAATAAACTAGCTTAAAACTTATCCTAATTTCATTGATTGTTAAATGAAGAATGCAGAAAAAAAACACTTTTAAACGTTTTATGGTCCAAGCTTTGTCTTGTTTCCCGGTTAATCGGTCTTGAGTTGTGCTCCTAAGAACGCACTTTAAAATATAAACTTTATTTTCACATTTACTTTATTAAAAATTGACCCTTTCTTATAGAACAGATAAAGAAATGAGGTACATAAAACATAATAATTTGAAATTGAGCTTAAAATCTTTAAACGCTATCAGTACAATATTATATTGTTTTAAAGTGACGCTAAAATATTTCACTCCACTCCTTGATTTAGTAAGATATCATCTTGATTAAATATTTTATAATTTTTTATACATACGGGTTTATCTTTATTTTCTTTAAGGGGCCACCGCGCAATGTGCGACCAGCCACGCTACCCGCTACCCGCGACCAGCGAGAATGCTAGTGGTAGGCCTAAATGAGACAGCGCGCACTTTACTGCAGCGACCAGCTGGCCGCGACGACCACTGGGTTAGCGAGCGAGGCGCAGGCGGCCAGTTGGCCGACTGAACAAATCCATTATAAAGTAGAAATTAAATGGCCGGTCGCTTCCTTGGTCTTGGAGCAAGTCGCAGGTGCCTAAAAGGTCACAGCGGCTGTTCGTCCAGTGCGTGGTGACCCTTAATTAGCGTATAACCCGAACGGTTAGTAAGACGTGATGCTAAATATTATTATTCTTTAAATTGAAATTCTTTGTTTTCATACCTATTTTATTTGCAGGTAACATTGTTCAAAACACTTCTGTTTAATCAATTTGTTTTACTCTTTTATAATAAATAACAAACTATGTCAAGAAATATTGGAAATTGCTCCGTGAGCGCTGAAACGGCTTGTTGAACACTCGGGGAATAAAAACAATAGAACAGAACGATTTCGGAATCCGACAGAGACGAGACGCCACAATACGGTCTTGCAGTGTTGCCGTAGCCAAGTGGATGTTTACTGATTCTTGACCTACTTGTGCAAGGCGTTTGATTTGCGTCAGCAAATGGGGTTGAAAATAAAGTGTGGGAGCTGCCCGTACTCTTTAGTCGGAACACCGTTTATTAACACTTAGCTCATGACTAAACACAAAGATAGTTGTTTCTAATTAGCGGGCTACCAGCACCAATAAGCACGCGTACTAAATACCAAGCTCATCTATACCCTGATTTTTGGTAGGAAGATTTTTCTAGAAGGTCTTATTTCGTAAAAGGCCTTAGAAAATTTTAGCAGGAAGTACGTTCTGGAAGGCCTTTTATCCTACCCCAAATACTATACTATACAGTAGGGATTTGGCACGAAACAAGGCCTTCCAGAATGGGATTCCTTACCAAAATCAGAGCTTGGTCTGGTTTGCCCCTAACGGGGAGGTCGGGGCTTGATCCCCAACTGGGTGTTCTGAGGGTGTTTTTACCAAAAAGTTTTCTTACTCAACCTCCAGTCAAATATGGGTAACCCGCCTCGGTGGCGTAGTTAGCTAACGCTCTGGTTTCGTGTTGAGCTAGACTGCCGAGGGCGGGAGATTGAGGTTCGAATCTCGGTCGGGTGAACTGGGATGTTTATCCCTGAATGGTTTTCCACTCTCCATCCACGCAAATGCAGGTTCACTTATTCTAAATTCAACCTTCCCAATTCCTAACCCATTAGCGTTAATAGTACTTAAGTGTATAACCTGAAAGGATAGTAAGACGCGGTGCTAAATTAATTAATTAATTAAATATGGGTACATTTCCTCTTTATGCGACCTTATTCATAAGTGTAATTTATTTTGGATAATCCGATAGTAGGACGCGGGATCAACACACACAAACAAATAGATAATAATAAACATTTAGTTGATAGTTATATAATCTAATAGCCTGGCTGATATCTTAGCTCAATCGGTACTGTGGCGCGTCTTTTACTGAGCTAAGAATTAGGGGTTTTATTCCTGCCAATGCTAACAAATTTATAATTATCTAACTTATTTAATCAATTCATAACTATAATTCACACTGATGAATTTAACGGTCGTGAAACGGGTTGCTGTATTAATTCTAAGCTAGTTTGTAAGATTTGTGCTGATATAATCAGCCGGTTGAGAAAGTGCACTTTGAAAAAAATTATTCTAGTATCTCTAAACGTCATTTTAATGAACTGAGCCAGTGCAGCCATTGGCCGGCTTCCCGCCAACTCACCCACCTCCATCCGGAGGGCGAGGGTGCCGGTTGGACGTTTCGGGATGAGCGTTTTTGTTTTCACGTCTGCCAAGGTAATAAATAGTGAAGAGTGCGCGACGCGTCCAAAGTCGTCTTTTATATTTTGTGACGCGCCGTGACCGACCGACCACATTGAGTTATGCTCAGACTCGGGCGGAAGTCTCCTTGTTTCGAGGGGTTGATGATTCTCTCCACATGTTGCTGATGTCTTGCTTTATCGGCAAGGTGGTGCGTGGTCTCACCACCGCAGCGCCACCTTCGGATGAGGATCGAGAGGTATGGTTATAGTGCGCTCTAGCCCGGGGGCTCCCAAACCTTTTGAGACCGCGCCGCCCTTCACATGTCAGATTTTCCTTGCGACGCCCCTGTACCCAATATTTAAAAGAATTGCCCAAAGTTGATTTGGTGGCATTTTTTTAAAAGAAAATTGTCATTTACATTAGCAGCTGGCATTCTTTTAACTGTAAAAATACAAAATTAGAACAAAATTACAGAATTGAATAAGAAGGAATTAGATTAGACATATTTTGGTTGTACATGATCTCATGTGTACAGTTTGTTCATAATGGCGAAACATGTGTTTTCTTGTGTTTTTTTTGTATGATTTATTCCATTCTTTAAAATATGTATGAGTACACGTATTGAAAATTTGCATGTTGCATTTCACTGTACGTTAAAAGTTTTAGTTTTTACTTATAGACGCGACGTTCCGAACCCTAGGGCGTCGTGACGCACAGTTTGGGAACCCCTGCCCTAGCCAGTTATGGGAGTAGGAGGATTTTGGAACAACATACACCAGTACCTAGTGCTGCACCCAGGGAAAGGAGAAATAGGGGCATTTCTCCTCAGCTTACAAGATCGCAAATAATTTTAATAAAAGCTTAAAGCACAAGGTGAAACTATAATATAGACTATTGAAACCCACTTAGATGGTCGCATCGTCTAAGGTGGTGTTTCTCAAACGTTTTAGACCGAGGGAGCCCTTGCATCAGAAAAAAATCCACATATTGTAGTCCCAATAACAGTGTTCTCACTAATGACGACTTTAACTTTACAAGAATAAAACAAACTGAAAACATCACATCATGTTTTTTTGGCTGTGCCTTTGGCAAATCGTCACCCGAGAATGCAAGTGTTCTAAGTCCAATTTTTCACTTTTGTGTAAAAGAACATTGAAGTTTGACCTTGTGTATGAATAATAATAATAATAATAATATTTAGCACCGCGTCTTACTACCCGTTCGGGTTATACGCTTAAGTACTAATTACGCTAATGGGCTAAGAATTGGGAAGGTTGAAGTTAGAAGAAGTGAACCCGCATTTGCATGGAGGGAGAGTGGAAAACCATTTAAGAAAAATCACCCCCAGTTCACCCGACCGAGATTCGAACCTCGATCTTCCCGTCCTCGGCGGTCGAGCTCAACACGACAAGCGCATTAGCCAACTACGCCACCGAGGCGGGTCTTGTGTATGAAACCAATGTTAGTAGATGACAACTCGAGTTTGTATCTTCTTAAGTAATTATATAGTAGTCTCAATTTCACCGCAGGTAAAACAGATGCATTTTAAATAGAAGTAATCACCAAATATCTCAAATTTAACAATTTTGGAGATAGAACACTTGCATTCTCGGGTGACGAAATGTCTTTTATTCAAATTTGAAAAAAAAAAGGTCAATCCTAATTAGTGATGCGATTTCATAGTGTGAAAACAAATTTAAAATATTCTAAAACTGCCTCCTGGAGCCTGAGATAACTGGAGGAGCCCAGTTTGAAAAACGTTGGTCTACGCCCTACGGCATCATTCTCGTAATAGGTTGGATTTTCAAGAGATCGTGGTTTGAATCCCAGTAGCGTAAACTGATGGTGATTTGTACTAAATAATTTCCCACTCTCCCTTCTCGCAAATGTAACGTTAACTTACACTTAGTTACAATTGGATCCATCCCATTATAATGTTGATACGTAACTATCAAGAATTCATACCACCCGCTCAATAATTCCGACCCAAATAGAATCCCTACAATGGTACTATTCTCTGTTGTAGTCCCTGTAGGCTAATACGGAAAGATAATACGACACAGTATATTTCATACAGTACAATCTTCTGTAATATTACACTCATAATTGTTCAGGAAATTACCTTTGAAATCTTCTATCACTAGCCGCCACCAAAGCTGACCTACTCCGTGCAGCCATGTGGAGAATGGGCCGAGCTAACGCAAGTCTACTGTCAACACGTGATTGCTCTCAGTCTGGTCAGATAGAAACTGAGGCGTAACGACATGGAGTCCGATAGAAGACAACAATCCACCCGCCCCCTGATGGCTGTTTGAAGAACTACCCCAAACATCGAATGATCGTCGACTTGTTCTAATATTCTGATGGAACAACCCTACAAAGTGCCTACGTGACCGAAGACAGCTAGCAACTACGTGCTAGAATTACCTCCCCTCCTTTCCGTGTAACGAAACTCACTATATAACAGGCTGTATGTGTCTGCAAAAATGACTATCTATCAATCCGCGAACGAGGGCGGATGACTATCTATCAATCCGCGAACGAGGACGGATCATTGTCATGGACAATGATCGGATACACATTCATATATACTAATTGGAAAGTAACTATGGCGTCTACTTTTCATAGACTCTATTTATTTTCGGCTTATAAATTTGTTGTATTAGAATCATTATTTTGTTTTTCGTGTAATATTTAACTTTTCTCTTTATCTCAGTCGCTTAAATTTAAGTATTATGTCGCCACTTAGGTGCGGTAGCATGTTGGTTAGTTTAGTTTGATTTCCATCATTGGTAATTTTGTATTGAGTAAATTTAAATGTAAAATGTTAAAATGTGTGGACTTTTGTATTTTGCTATTTCACGCGACTGTAGAAATAAAATCATGCTTGTTATTTTTTTTATATAATTTAATTTTGTTCTAAATTTCAATCTTTAGTTTTTTCTAAGAGATAGTTAGTCCCGGGAGGTTTTGACTTGAGTCTGGAAGTCAAACTCTCGCGTTATGTTTTGTAAATTTCGTATTGTAACTTGTAATTGTTTGAGGAGCCCATCAGGCAAGAATATTTAATGTTTGTTTCATTTTGTGGATATCTTACTTCACTTCACTTTTGGTAGTTTAACTTCTCTATTGATGTTAAAATCTACGTAATTTTGTGTCTCTTAAAGACGACCTGTAATAAATGTAAACATGGGATGTTTACATTCTGCGCTTCACGTTATTATTTTTAGCATTATTCAGAATGATATAATGAGACCACTGTACTTTGCTTTATCTACGTTTATACTGAATAAACCATATTTTTGTTATATTTTTAATTCTGCTTATATTTTCCTTTATGTAGATTCACCTTCTCCCTTTTATTTAATTGTGGTCGTTAAGTAGAAGGCAATGGAAACGGTGTAACACAAATACTGTTACATTTCCTCTAAATTATACCTTCCTAATACCTACAACGTTAATGACACACACACACACACACACACACACACACACACTTAAAACCCGAACGGTTAAATGATACGCGGTGAAGTAAAAATATCACTGAATATGTGTTGAATACTTAAAAGTGCCCTTGCAACCAAAACGACTTAATTGCGTAAAATGTTTCACTGGCATGCGTAAAGAGTTTGCTTGATGCGATCGAACGTTTTATGTGTTTTCATCAAAAAGGTGAGATCACTCAAACAATCAAGAATGTTTTACCATATAAATAAAAATTATAACCAATCGAAAAATTGATATTTTAACAAATCGGCTATGTATCGTGCGTTTTAAATGCCGGAAGAAAAAAAATTCTGCTTATTTCTTGTATGCACCGCCTCTTAATACCCATTCAGGTAGTCTACATATTTATACTAAAGGGATATAGATGAGGATGGTAAAATTTTCTAAGAAATATAACAGAATGTGCGTAAAGGGAGAGTGGAAAATCATTTAGGAAAAACCAACACTTCAGGACTCCCGGCCAGGATTCGAACCCCCGACTATCTCGTTTCTGTAAACTAGGCCAGATTAGACGGTCGCCTTAGTCTGTGTACCCACCGATACGGGTGGTTGAGTCTTAATTAGGGTCTCCGCACATTATCTATTTAATAGGGCCACTTACCTATATGTTGTTTACTTCAATTATGTACTCGTCTCGTCATCACTCGATGCCGATGCCCAAATACTTGTTCTGAGGCTTAACCACATGTATAAATTAGATCAGGTACTGAAACTATAGGTCACTCCATAATTTTAACTGTGTCTCAAAGTGACGGATTATCGCATTTCGAAAGAAAAAACCCACAAACAATAGTATAGTTAAGGCATTAGATCAACTTTAATGTATTCATACGTAAGTGAATACATGAGATATCCTGCTGTCAATTTCTATAAACTTTATTAATGTTGGCGCAAAAATAAATGTTTATATTATTATCTAACTTTTCCTATAAATGAAAACGATTAATATGCAATAACATTACTATACTTTATTTTAAAGATTCTATAGATATAGTCTTTAAAATAAAGTATAGTAATGTGGCTGCATATTAGTCGTCGTAGTTTAACGAAGTTTAGTAAACAGTACTATACTGCACTAAAACGCGTTACCAGTTTTTAGAGCACGTTTAAAATTTACCGCTACTTTTAATCAAATCAAATGTCAAAATGAAGCTCATCTACTACGTGGTATAGATAGGTCAATCTATGCATGCCAACCATACGATATTAATTGTTGATTTGTGACTTCACGATTAGGGAAATCCTTAGCTCGTTAATCACCCACTTGTATTCCGCGCTGCAAGCCAACACTTCAACTTTTGATGACCAGGAAGTGTATAACTGAGAGGTGGTTTTTTTTTTTTTTTTGCATTAACTCATTCGAAAATTTCTTATTTTCATCGGTAGAAACTGGTTGCTTACATACTATTCATGCAGTCGTAGTTTGATATTTTATAACGGCCACTAACAAGCTAAACGTAACAATAACTTTGAAGTCTGTCCGGTTTGAAAGTTGGTACAGTCACTTTCATAACAAATGGCCT
Source organism: Timema genevievae (assembly GCA_902155825.1). NCBI lineage: Eukaryota > Metazoa > Arthropoda > Insecta > Phasmatodea > Timematidae > Timema > Timema genevievae. The sequence goes on along the minus strand of CABFWO010000307.1, from coordinate 320,150 downwards.
TGGCATGCCACGTGGGTGTAATCTTAGTAATAAGTAAATGCTGATAGTTATGGAAATCTGTCCGAGCCTACAGTGTAGCCAAGTGAAGACAGGTGATTAAGAAAGCTTCATGTTTGTGAGGACTAAATTATTTGATCATTGATCACGATGCTCACTGCTACGCCATAAAAAAAGGAGTAGTTAGAAAATATGTATTGTTAATCTGACAAGGGATGTAAACTAACATATTTTGCCATTTGCATCGGGGATCGCTTGGTCTAGCGCGTTACACTCATGCTAGACTTTATTTTTTGGGTTTGAGTCCCGTTTGGATATACTGACGGTGTTTTTTCTTAAACAAAACGCAAATATGGGTACAATTCCTACAAATTGTAGTGTTCAGCGCTACCCCAATAGTGTGAATATGCAACCAACCCAAACGGGTAGTAAGACGCAGTGCAAAAAAAAAAGTTGAGTGACCTAACACATTAACGATACGAGCATAAACAGAAATGTATTATTATAACATGTCAACGTTTGGAAAATACCCAACTAATGTGAACAGATAGTAATGTAGATTTTGAATTTCTTATTTTATTTCGTAAATCCATTAAAAGATTATTTTATTTTTATCTCGTCAGAATGGGTAGCAATCGCTTAACATTCTTAAAAACCGGTCATATTTATTTTTTCTAAGCTGAGCAGTGTACCGGCACAAATCAGTCTCCCAGTTATTGAAATACCTCCAATGTGGTCCCGCCGGCGGGCCTCTGCAGCTTTTCAGCACGCTCCTATGAATTCATATACTAGTGCAAGTCGGCTTAGTTCCCTTACGATCATAAGTGATCTTATTGTACAGTCGTATCCGTAAGAAGTGACCACTGATTACATACTTGTTGGCTTTTGTAAAAACTTTGTTTGTGAGTTTAGTCAGGAATATATAAAGTGGTGACATAATAGGCGTGTGCTAGAAGAAACCTTTAAACGTAATGAGATCTCCGGATAAACACTGGGTCTATCTCATTGGATATCAGACATCATTGTTTTTATTTGCCTTGTTTAAATATGTTTTGAGATTTTCCCACCGTCTTAAATATCTTGATGCGCAAAAAAAAAAAACTCATGAAAAAATGTGTTTTTCAAACGGTAAAGTTTAAATTTCTAAGAACCACATAGAGATGTGCTTTTTAAAGCGGCGAAGTTCAAACATCTGATAGCCATGAAAAAACGTGATTTTGAAACGGCAAAGTTTTGCCATATTATGAAAACCAAGAAGAAATGTTGGTGACCTGGTGGTCTAGGGTTAAGGTGTCAGACTTCGGTGCTGAGGGTCCGGGGTTCAATCCTCGGTCCCGGCACAGATTTATCTGATTGCCAAACCCTTCCTTCACCTCTGACAAGATGTGTATTAATCACAACTTGTGAATGTGTGAAATGCCAGGCCTCCACCGTGGTTCGGATTCCACGTTAAACTGTAGGTCCTCCATTTCATCTCACAATCACCCTACCATCACACATTAGTGTAAGTGCGTATAACCCGAATGGGTAGTAAAACGCGGTGCTAATAATAATAATAATAAGAAGAAGAAGAAGAAGAAGAAATGTTTATTTTAATTAAATTTTGGGACCTTTTTCATTTAGTGTATTCATTAGTTGAAAGATTTACAATAATTATAATATTCTATGTATTATCATGCCAGTTTGCATAACCTTTGACAAAGCAGCTAATTTGTATATTTAATCTACTGCTATAATCACTCTGTTATTGTGTCGTGCTACGAATCTAATTTACCTTTTCACTCAAAAATCACTACACTGATCGAGTTGAAATTTCACATGGGCATAGCTCAAACGTTCGGTTAACGTGATACCGATTATAATTTATTATATCGCTTAACCTAAAACACCTCCCTCACTCCTCGCCACCTTCCCCCCTCAGACGTATATCCTGAACTGTCGGTGCTAAGGAGCTGCCCTTTGGTTGGGGGGGCACCAACAGGTAACTTTGAACTTATCCCTATTCTAATTAAAATTACTTACACAGCTTAACCTAATCCTTCCCTCTAGCACCCCCAGAATCTCCGGGATCACTGGGGCTAGGGCACAGACAAATAATATACCCAGACACTCAACCTCCAGGTTAAAATGGTTGCGTTCCTTTTGACAGCTTGAGTCCTTCGCCACTAGTATCGCTGCGGTTAGTCCTATCATCACCCAGCAGTGATACTAGCGAAGCCAAGTGTTGAAGGACTCAAGCTGGCAAAAGGAGCGCAGTGAAACCCCTGTAAGGTTGAGTCTATTTCTTACTTGTCTGTGGGCTAGTGAGTCTCCAATCGGTTTGGGGGGG
>CABFWO010000307.1:299786-314212 GCA_902155825.1 Timema genevievae | reverse complement strand
TCCCCGTCCTCGGTGGTCGCCCAGCCTTATAAAAGCGGTATTTAGTAACTGATAAGATTCAAATTTCATAAACATATATGTACAGTTTACACTGTTTATGGCTGATCTATGTATATATCTTTTAATTGATTGTTTCCAAATAGAGTAGTGATTTGATTGATTGATGAAAACATCGTAACTTGTTTGAATTAATGTTTTGATTATTAAAATAAGCTACACGTATTATAATTTCTCCTACATAACTTTAAAACACTATGTTAGGAGCTCGTTGGACTCATGTGTGGATGTTGGGAAGTATTAAACCATGCACGATGAATCTAATAAAGCTTGTTTTTAATGTTACTCGTCGCGAAAATCACAACCATGTTTCGTAAGACTTGCCTCCCTAACCCTGACTCTGTCTACTTCAGAAAGAGATCGGGGAGGGGGTGCAATGTACCCATAACCCGCCTCGGTGGCATAGTTAGCTAACGCGTTAGTTTATAGTTGAGCTAGACTGCTGAGGACAGGGAGATTGAGGTTCACATCTCGGTCGGGTGAACTGGAAGTGGTTTTCCACTCTCCTTACACGCAAATTTGGGCTCACGTCCTCTATATTCTCCCTTCACAATTTTTAACTCATTAGTGTAATTAGTACTTAAGCGTATAACCCGAACAGGTAGTAAGACGTGGTGCTAAGTATTATTATTAGTATTATAATAGTGTGTTGGTTTAAAGAAACTTTTAGAAAATACAACCACCATTTATACACGCTTCGTTGGCCGCGTGGTCTAGCGCTACCCTTTAAGTAGACTATAGACTGACGATGACGGGGAGATCTAGGTTTGAATCTAGGTCGGGTGTACTGATGGTGATTTTCCAAAATGGTTTTCCTTTCTCCTTTCAAGAAAATGTGACTTAATCTAAAATATAACCTTCGTTCAATCCCTAAAACAATCAGCATAATTTGTACAGAAACGTATTATAATCCGAACGGCTAGTAAGACGCGGTTCTAAAAAACTGCCCTTTTTTTGTCATTTATAAATGATAACATTTTACTATATTATTAGTGTTATTTCTTAAGTATTGAGACCATCTATTAAAACTGACATATGACACTCACATGGTCTGTGTTAGTGATTAATAAGGTAGTATTTATTTGAAATGTGCCCACATTTTCGTGGAGGGAAAGTGGAAACAACTGGCCTCCCCGTTACTGGTGAACTAGACTAGATGAACTTGACGTTTAGCCCGTGGTTTCAGCAATACAGGTTGATCAACTCTACAATATTAGCTAATACATTACTCACCACGTTAATTAATATTGTGTCTTACGTACAGTAAGGCTCTCGTCAGGTCGGAGCTGAGTATGCGAGACAAACAGGATGACTGCCGCTTTTTTGGAGTTTGTCCAGTAAAGATAGTTCAGTGTAATCTCGTCTGATTGGTCCCTCCTTCTTTACAGATATTTAATTTTTTTTTCTTAACTAGGATAATTTACAAAATTAATGTTTCCTATTTACTATACACTCAAACATGACGGGAGTTTAAAAGCAACTTGGATGTCTCATGAAATCTAAAACATTATTAAATCTAGACCCTACCGCGCGGAAACTTTTATCTTTCTAGGATAAAACCAGTGTTTGTATCTTTAAGTTGTCACCCTGCAAACTCTGAGTTTGTTAGCTAGGCAACGGGTAGCCATTTTAAAAAAGAAATTTCAAAGCAAGCCACTAGTTCCAGGTCAGATAGTTTTAGACATTTTACTAATAAAGAAAGTGTTTTCTTTTAGCGCGTTTGGTCCAACCCATCTTTACCATTGTTGCTTTAATTCCTTTGCCGAAGAGTACTACTACAAAGTGCACAGGCTCAATTCGAGAAAGTATTGTGGAGTAGCGCTCCTAGTGAGGGGGTGGTGGGGGTTGGCTAAGTGGGGCATTTGCCTTAATTCCTTCCCCAAGATCGCAAATAATGCTAATAAAAGCTTAAACATAATGATGTATAATTATATTAAAGAGCACTGCATATGAGTTGAATATATAGGCTAAGCTTTACGACCAGGTTTATGTCTTTATATTCATACTGTACAACTCAAACAATTGAAATACTATCTTCAATATATTAAATGCCCCTCCCCCTACCTGCTAGTACCCCCGTATTCCCCCAAAAAGTGAATTTCTGGGCTCTGTACTGGTATTGCTTGTTTTATAAGCCAACGGATTTGGTGAACAGAGGTAAAAGAATTTGGAGTTGGCAAGTTTTGAAATGCTGCCCGTACTACATTGCATTGCACTTTGGGTTCCACTGGAATTAAGTGTAACGCCACAAGCTCACGAACAAGTTCAGAGTATCCTAACAACGTCTAAAATTCTGTGACCGTTCAATTATAACTTCCGCCGGGGTTTTAGCCCCCCCCCCCTCCCCCCTATTCCTTGCGGGGTGTGCGAGCAAACACGGTCCCACTTCAATCAGTGTACCTACCTACCCCTTCTCCCCCTCTTTTACCTCTCGCAGACTTACACTCATTGGCCAGATATTTATGCCATTCACCGTTAATTAGCTCTTGGTTCAAGCGTTTCACTGGTTGGATGCGAAATTATGGGCCAGGCAGGCTCTCTCTGTCCATTTATCTACCTCCATTTTTTCACATCTCTCACCCCACCTTCAACATCCGTGTGCCCTACTATCTCGCCTTTTATCAGGTCACGATCTTTATCACTCTCTGCCTTATTGTAAGACCGCGACATCTCAATAAAGGTTGTTCGGTGATAAATGAGAAAGTAGCTTAATAAAACTCTGATGTTTGTTGTAATTTTTTATAAATGTACGTAAGAAAAACACATGTTTTTAACAATTTATTCTGTTTCTAAACACATATTTGGGCCTTTATTTGGAGGGTTCAGAGCACAAGGAGACCAAGTCCATCAAATCATATTTTGAGAAATAAGAGCTTAAAGTTATTAATCCATAGTTAATTCTAGGGAGTATTTTAAAACTTTGGTCATTGTTTTGATTACAAATAAAATTATAACTTAAACACTGACAATGGTTAAAAAATTGTTATAATTATTTTAATATGAGTTTTTTCATAAAAAAGTGAACATTTTGGACTTGATTCACTTGAGCTCTGAAAACTTTGAGCATTTGAGCAAAAATAAAATAAAGAGTATTTCTAATATTATAATATAAATAAAAAATTTCACTACAACTTTACAAATATTTAGTTAAAAAACACAACCATAAAAAAATTGTTTTTAAATTCTAAACATAAAATAATTCATCAGTTTCATCTTGATTTTCAGGTGTAGACTCACATGAAAACCTTGTACTTGACACACATGGAATGTGTTTATAAAAATCATGGAATACAGGTGGAATGTAAGGCAATACATCCTGCACTTCCTTTTTTTTTAAATCTCTGTTACATACGTCGACTTGGATAGAGTTTACTTCGGTTAATATTATGCAAATTTGCTAGTGGATGACCAGGAGATTTATTTTACAAATTTACTGACTGAAATTCAACTAGAGGATACAAAGCTGTTTTAAATTTAAAAATGAATGTAGAGTGTCTTTCAAATCGAAGGCATCTAATTTCTAACCAGCTGAAGTTAATGCCTTCAGTGGGTTTTTTCCTGTTTGTCACTGACTCTTTAAGTGATTTAGTCGATAAAAAGGCATCTCTTTTCATGACAATTATTTCAAATGCTGGAGCTTTGCGTTTAGACTGTTTAACTGTTTCAAACTATTCCTATGGTGAGTAAATTAACTGTTTTTTTCTACTACTCTTTTCTATAATGTCAAAATCCCCGTCATTTGGAAGATAGGAATGCCCAGACACCAAAAACTCGTGATCATTCCCCCTTCTGTTTCATCCCACATATACATGAACGATTTGCCAGAGTTAAAAGAATGAATACCCAAATTATAAACATATAAATTTCTTGTATAGTGACTATGGAAGTAGTTAGCTTAGGGAATGGTAGAGCCTTTTGCAGGTCAAACGTAAGGACACAATTATTACAAGTAGATAATATTTGTTCTTCTTTAAGAGACTCTCTAGCCTGATCTACCTTGGCCAAATGGATTTAATAGTACTCTAGGACTTGGTTTATTTGTGCTCTGAAAATAATTGAGAGTTGACTACAAGCGTCCAGCAAGTGCTGCCACAAGTTGCAAAATAATAAACTATGGACTTGGTCTCTTGTATCTCTGAAAAGTATTCACTTTTATAATTGTATATCATGCAAAACCATGAAAATGTAAAAAATTGGACTTGGTCTCCTTGTGCTCTGAACCCTCCATTTATCACTAATTATCTTAACAATGTGAGAGTAAGCTAGTTAGGCCTACTGTGAGTTGGAAATTTTTATACATAGACTACAACACAGTGAAGTGTAGAACGAGTCAAATATGTAACTCCCTCGGTGGTAAAATGGTATAGGCTTCACTCTCTTAATAGACTAGACTGCCAATGATGGGGGGATCTAATTCAATTCCCTGTCGGCTGTCTTATGGGTAGTCTTCCCTAAACAGTTTTCCACTCTCCCTCCACGCAAATTCGAGTGCGCTTCTTATTTAACCTTTTTCGCTCCTAAAAAATTAGCGTAATTAGTACATATAGTTCGAACGAGTACGCGGTGCTAAAAAGAGAGTAAAAATTGAAAGATGTGGATATGTAACTAAACCCAAAATGCTTGCTTTGAGTTATATCATTCTTGTACAGGGGCAGCGATTGTATCTTTGGGTAAACAATCTCCCCTCTTCACAAAATAGAGCAGTCAAATTCAAATGCTTTCATTAGTTCTTCCTGTCCTAAAACATTTATCTTTCGTTTTGACTGCTTACGGTCTTCATTGTGATATTTCACTTGAAAATAGACAGGCGTGATAGTAACAATAATAACTGTTCACACACAAATGAGACACAATGTTTAAAATAATAGTAACAAATCCTTGGTTGTTGGTAGTCACACCACAAGAGAATCTGCCAGTGGCTTCTGGAACGTTTAAAGAAACTGCAGATATTCAGCTGTCTTGTAATAGTTACTAAGCAAAAAATTATATTAAAATATAGTCTACCAATAATGCTCTCTATACCAGTGCCCAAAATAATATATTAAATAATAAGTTAACAAAAATACATTTTGAGTTGAATAAATTAAATTATATGCGTGAAAATGTAAAACTAGCCTATTTTCAACGACTTTATGTAAATTGTTTCATTCCTGTGATTAAATTTAAAACTAGATCTAGCCCTCCTTGGACAAATGCAATTATTGTTAAAAGTCTAAACTGATAATTAAAGGTTATTTGAGAATTATTGTTGTGGTTTCTGAAGCTTCATAGATACTATTCCCATAAAAAAATTATATCAATGTGATAATTTTGTATCTTCAGGAAGGTGGCGTCCTTACTCTAAATGCACAGCACACAGCGTGTAAAACATTCACGTGTTTGCACAAACATTTCCCGTGCCAAAAATATAAAGTTGGTTTCCAGGCTAGTCGTGATGTATTCACCCCATTTTCTACTGTCAGCTTATACGCGCTTATATGTAACACTAGCATCTCCCTCTGCGGCAAAGAGAGAGAGAAAGAGCATTATAAAAAATGTTGTAAAACTGGAGGAAGTCTCTCCTTAAAAAATAAATAAAAATAGAGAGCATAGGGTGGGACTGTAAACCCAGCGAGCGGTTTGATTACAAGTAACATTTCCGGCCGGCCACTTTTTCATCCCCTACTACCAACCCTTCTCTGTTCTAAACTTCTTCATCCCTTACTACCAACCCTTCTCTGTTCTAAACTTCTTCATCCCTTACTACCAACCCTTCTCTCTTCTAACCCTTTTCTCTGATTGGTGGTGGGGGATGCTCGTTGGTGTATACACCTCCCTACCCCTCCCTTTAGGGAGTCGCGCATGATGTATGAGGGGTTAGCGTGTGACGTAAAGCTAGCCAACCACTCTGCGGTATTGGGGTACCTTTTGGGAAAAAACGCTACTACAGGTAGGCAGTCGTGCGTGCAGAAATATACCCTGATTTTGGTATAAATTACAGTTTGAGAGGCCACATTTCCTACCAGAATCATATCCTACTGTAGTTGGGAATCTTGTATGTAAAAAGGTCTTTCAGAAACCCTTTCCATCCAAATCCTACTATTGTTTCCAACTTTTATTCTAATTTTTTAAATAAATAAATAAATTTATCAAGACTGTTCCGGCTATAGGCGGCCGGCTGACTTAGGTTAATTTTATCCTTTACAGCCAGATTATTTAGTAAAATATCGTCACATATTAAAATGGTTGATACCCGTTTAAGTGGCCGCATGGTCTACACTCTTGTGTTGGACTGGCCTGCTGATGATGGGGATATCGGGGCTTGAATCTCAACCTAGTCTACTGAGGGTTGTTTTCCCCCTAAATTATTTCCCAATCTCTTTACTCGCAAATGTGGGTATCTTAACTCCAAAATGCTTCCTTTATCGTACCTATCCCATTAGAGTAATTTTAGAGTCATAACCTGAACAGTTAGTAAGACGCAGTGATATATATATATATATAATATCCAGGATCCAATAATATAATAATCCAGGATCCCGCGAATATATACATATATTCTTGGGATCCTGGATTATTCTGGTTTAGCTAAATTTTGAGCGGGAAAAGGGATAGGGAAAGTTTGAATTTAAAGTTTAAAATGCCTAAATAATGGTTATGGCAGGGAAGGAAAGCTTTGTTGTGTTGTTGCTGAGGCGCTAGACGGTGAAGATCGTCAAGGCGTGTGTCAACACTAAATTGCTTTTAAAAAAAAAACACGTCTCCCTACTTGTATTCGCGTGTATGTCGAGTGGAAATGATTTAGGAATAAAAACTCCCTCAGTACACCAGACCGAGATTCTAACGCCGATCTCCTGCCACAGGCAAACTAGACTAAACAAGCTTGTCAGACTGCGCGTCCACCTATGCTGGTTATTATACGGTCTTATCCATACACATGTAACTGTAGTTTTGTCAACGAGTATGTGTAGTGTGGGGCCTGAAGGAGGGGAAGCAATGGGATGGGGGGAGGAGGATTGAGCAACCCACGAGAACCTCCGTGCGGGTAGGATCAATAGGTTATCCCGGCTGTAGCGAGCCCTCCACTGGAGCTAAGGTCACCTACTCCGGACCGGACGTTGAGGGTGGAAAGGGAAAGGTCGGGCCGCAAACACCGAGATCGCACTTTATTGGCACTTTTTATAACCTAGTATTCAAATAAAGGGTTACCAGTAAACCCTTTCGAAATTCTCGCACATTCAACCTTCCCCACCCCAACCCCCACCCCTCCCCAGAAAGATTTAGTCTTTTGTTGGGTTGTTGAAACTAAATATTCAGCGAAGTGTATACACAAAATAGCAAAGAGAGTTTATTTTCAGTAATTGATAAAAAAACATTGTTAGATTTTTCCTTTAATTTAAATTTTAAACAAACAATGTGTCTTAACGTAAACTGAGGATGCTATGTCAGAAGTCAGTAAAAATGCCTATCCACTGATACCTTATTCATCGCTTTAGGCTTTGTATTAGTTGAGAAAAAGGGATGTTGGCAACAGAAATAATACATAGGATAGTTCTGACACTTTTTTTTGGTGAGCTGAGTCTTACAACCCTCTTGGGCTATCTTCATATTCACACTATGGGTTAGGGGTGAAGAAGGTTAGAGTTTATAGGAAATGAACTCGTGCTTGCTTGACGGAAGAATGGGAAACCTTTTAAGAAAAAGCACCCTCATTTCACCCGTCCTGGACTTGAACCCCGACTTCTATTTCACAGCAAAGCCACACCAGGCAATACTGACGCCCTAGCTCGTGTGCCCACAGATTCGAGTACCTATTCCCTGATTTTGATTGGAAGGACTGTTAAGGAAATTCAAACATATTTCTTTAAATCAAATAGCCAAAGCTATTATATTTGTTTTAGTGAGGATTTACTCTCGCATCTAGATATCATATTCTGAGAATTGAAAAATTACACCTGGACACGGGAATCGAGCCCGGGACCTTTGGCTAAAGCCTAAGTCAAAGATCCCGGGTTCGATTCCCGTGTCTAGTTATTTTTCAATTTTCAGAATATATTTCTCTTAGCCAACATTGATAAGATTTTATTATATCATTTGTGTTATTTTAGAGGTATTGATAATATCTATCAAAAGGGACAGCTGCACAAAACATGACTTGACGTATCAATACATCAAGATTGTTTTAGTAACCTTAGTAACTAACAGATACTGTTCTTCCTACCAAAATTAGGGTATAGCTAAGGTTTTGGGGTGGTACGATAAAACACAACTCTGACGACTTAATGTCATTCGACCATTAACATTTTAACAAATTTGAACCTCCTTTAACTTGTGAACTGTAATGATTTTAAATCATTGAATCACTATTTATAGCTTATAATTAAACACTTGTTAAAATTTGGCAATACGATTTTGATGGTCAAATTACCTTAATTTAAGTGTTATGAATGAGGAGGGTATCGAAAATAAACCGTATCTGAATTAGCATGGCTAGAGGGTGGGTATGCTGTTTGTGAAGAACCCTCTCATTTAATCCACTCAGCCAGGATTTGATTCCCGACCTTCCGTCAACAGTGACCTAGTTCGTGTGGGAGTCTGATTGCTTAGACCGCTTAGACACAGCTGAGGGCTACATACCTTTTCATTGATCGGTCAATTAACGTTCTTGGCTCTGATAATGTTTGCTCTTTTATTGCGTTGACATTCAGGCTTCAGGCAGAGGAAAACCTGGAAAATTAAGAGTTTTTTGATGTCAGGGAAAACCTTAAAATGAGTATTGATAAAGTAGGCATTATAAAACTCATAGAAGATATTAAATGTACCAGCATTTGCCCATAAGATTGAATGTATAAGGAGCTCTAAGACTAAGTGCATGGTGATACCATTACACAAGAAAACCTTATGTGAAAACCATATTGCGGGCTACATGTTTCCCCCTCCCACCTTCTGCCCCTCATCTATGCCCTCCGCTTCATTCCTCCCCTCTCCTCTCGCCACCTCTCCTCCTCATTACAAGCAGACATCTCCCAATCTGTAAACCGCCGTCACTAAACTTGTCAGGACTTGTCATTAGTTACGATTGGAATGTGGTAGTGGCAAAAACCTTATCTCTTTCTATCTTCTGAGAAGATAGGTGTGCGATATCTCAAAGAAATCTTGAAATTTTTTAACATAAAAGGTAAAATTGACAGACAACAGTTAGTAATCCTATATTAGTTCTGCTTCAACAATTTCAACATCCTCCATCACTCATGTTGCCATTAATAAGTATTTCAAATAAAACAAAGAGGTCTATGAGAAATCTCCAGATGACGGTTGGTAGTTAAAAAAAATTAGGAGAACCTACCACTTTTGCGGACTGGGTGTCGGGAGAAGTTTCGTGTGGCTTGGAATGGGGCTGAGGTTCGATGGTAGGGAAAAGGGGTTTGAGTTAGAGATGATAATTTAAATATATGGGTGTGGTGTCGAGAGTGTTTGGGGAGAATTCTGGTTGCTAAAGGTTGTATGGTAAATTACGGGGTTAGGGAAAAATTTAACTGTTATGGGTTTTGTTGTTGTGTTGCATGGCCGAAGAACTGTATGTTAAGGTGTTTTAGGTGGGTTGAGTTTAACAGCATTTGACTGAAATGGGAATTGACAAATCTTAACATCTTAATCAATAAGGAGGATTAAATATGAGGGATGAGTAATTTAACATTGGGGTTCAAGATATTGGGTAAACAACCGATGAGGAGGTTAAAAGAAAGAGTATTCACTATCTTCTTAGTGTAACTAGCTTTATGGGTTCTGGTGTGTAGTTATTTTGCATAGGTAATAGGTACTCTATTTTAGTTTATAATTTTATTTTAGAAATGGCATTTTCTGCATTCCTCAAAATGTTTTGAAATTTATGAGGAATACTATTAACAACCGTTGCGTCGTCTGAAGATTTACCATAAACCTCTGGATTTTCTTTTAAATACTTCAGACTTAGTGACAATATGAGTGATGGAGGATGTTGAAATTGTTGGAGCAGAACTAATATAGGAATACCAAATGTTGTCTGTTCATTTTACTTTTTATTTTAAAAATCTAGTTTTATTTAGAATACTTCGAGTTTAATGGCATAAGATTATTATTAAAATGGTTTCACTGCATTCCAATCTTCTTAGGAAATATAAAAAGATAAGGTGTTCGCCACTGATGATGACAAGTTCTGACAAGTTTAGTGATGAGGGTCTACAACCAAGGAGATGTCTGCTAGTGGCGAATAGGAGGGGGTCGGTGGGTGGCCTGACATTTATGTTGCGGAAGGTTGGGCGGGGGAAAGGGGTGCATTACAATTGGGCCACGTAAACAAGTTATGATCTCCGTTTGAAAAGGGAGACGTTAATCCTACATTACAACTGGGCCACGTCTACATGCCAACTTAATTGATTAAGTGCATTCCAATTGGGCCACGTACACCTGTTGAGACAAGGTCGTGCATAGACATATAAACTAACTATAGACAACCCCTTTCGATTTCTGGAGCTCTCGCCAGAACACAACACCGCAAATTTCAATGAGGCTGTAAACGTATCAAATCCAGGAGGGTGTCCGATAAACATATATTTATTGTTGTTTTTTCCTTCAGTAAACTACCCTTCAATTTTAGGGGTAGAGGGATTGTTCCAAAAACCTTTCTCTAGAACCCTATGAAAACCCTAGATACGAAGTTTCAGTCCAATCGGTTAAATAGTTTAGGCTCTAGTATGGTTCGGGATTGACCTCTCCTCAGTTGTCGTTTAACTAACTCGTCTCTCACCGTAAAGTTCGCAGCACTGCTAGGCGGGTGATGTCATTCCGTCCGGCCGCGCTGCGAGCGAGCGGTCTGTGAACTAGGAACCTAACCTAACCTAACAACCAAGTGTTACCGACAACAAATCTGCAAAAGACTTAACATGGTTTAACATTCCTACAAATGTTTACCAACAACGACGAACTTGAATAAAGCAAGTAAAATTTCTATATAAAATTATGTCTTGTATTACTTGTAAGCAGAATAAGGTGGAGTAAATAAAATTAATATATGTCTATGTTTTGGAAAGTGAACGTGGCGCAATTCACCTATGGGCGTGTTCCAAATAAGCTATTAAGCTTTTAAGAAATCTATATCTTTTATAATCCTCCTAGTCAGTGAACGTGGCCCAATTCACCTGTGAGATTAAGATCTAATCGGCCTCGTGGCCCAAATTCACCTGTGAGATTAAGATCTAATCGGCCTCGTGGCCCAAATTCACCTGTGAGATTAAGATCTAATCGGCCTCGTGGCCCAGTTGTAATGCTCCGGGGGAAAGATGCAAACCGTATTAATTTTGTCACATAAGGTCTTCTTGTGTAATGTAATCATTATGTCTCTTAGTCGGAGAGATTCTTATACATTAACTCTTGAGGGCAAATACTGGTGCACTTAAGGTATTATGTGTCATGGTATGCCTACTTTATCAATACTGAAATATTCCAGGAGTTTAATTTAAAATATTAAAAAATCTGAGAATTTAAATATTTAGCTAAGAAAATCTGATTTTCCAACTAAACACAAAAATAAAAGTTAGATATTTTGTTTATTTTCTATTAACAAATTTCATTGCCTCTCTATGCATTCTAACATAATATGTTTTTACAGTGCTTTTTACACCAATTTTACAGTCACAAAAATGCAGTTGATATTGACACTGAAAAAAAAACTTTTTCAAATGTTCTTGTTTAGTAGTGGCTTGTTTTTTATTTTCAAACATGAAACCTGTAAAAGGGGGGAAACAACTCTGAGAAAGTTGAAAACTATTGTGTGTAGAGCCTGTAAAAGTCAGGGCATTTAATAATATAAACTATGTATTTACCCTGGCTAAGATACGATGTGAATAGCCTGTGCGTGTAAACGAACATGTCCCTAATAATAAATAGCATAGAATAAAAGCTTGCGAGCAGCTCATGAATCATCAGTGCATACACTACTCACACCGAGTTACACAATGAGCTAGAAATCTATTTTAAGCCAGAGTTTTGCTAACCTATTATAATTTCACAGCCAACTATATTTTCAGTCTTTGAGGATGGTACGAAGAATAGTATCTGACACTTAAACAATTTACGAAATTTACTTTCATATATTCATAAGTCAAGTAATGAGATCTGTAAATGTCATCTTTGATGCATAGTATCATTATCCTTAAAAAATACTAATAAAATAATATGATATAGATGATCCTTAGCCAAAGAAGTTGCGGTCACCAAATTTTTTGGAGTTTTTTCAATATTATTAATTTAATATGTTTATATGTTTAACGATTTGGGCATAAATTTCCCCTTAATCGTCTTGCGAATAATGTGACCTCTTGACGACATTGGCATTTAGGAATACTAAATAATAATATGTGAGACTTTCAAAATGTAATGAGATTTTCTTTTATGTTTCGTAAAAGTAAACTTAATTTTATTTAACCATGATCCTTCAAATATTACAGACAAAATGATAACAATAATTACATCATTTACACACACACGTACACCGTCTCTAAATGAACATAAAAAATAACCATCAAATGGCTTCATCCAATGTTTCAATATTGTCCTGGGCAGGCACACTAACATCGATAAGCATGCGGACAAAGGCGTCAATCTCGTCTGGTCTGATTTCCCTGTGACGGGGAATTTGGGGTTCAAACCCGACCGGATGTACTGAGTATTTTTTTCCCTTATTGGTTTCCCCACTCTTACATTCCTCAAATTTGTGTACACTTCCTCTAAAATCTACCTTCTATTCCCTAATTTAATTGGTGTAAATATACAGATAGCCCTGATTGGTAGAAATCCGTATTGAACAAAAAAGTGAATCCAGGTGTGAAAAGGTGGTGGCCCTGGAAAAACCTAACTGGACTACAGTAACTAGAGCGGGTTCAGCATATTTTCTTATACATGGCAGGAGATCTCCGGGTCGACCAAGAACCAGATGGTGCGACGGGCCGAGGAAGGGTATGAAGGAGTCGAGGGTGGAAGTGAACGCATGGAAGGTGGTGTTGTGGGGCATAATCCAAAGTAGGGGTCCCAACCTTTTTTTAAGCTGATGACCCCCCTTGGTAGAAAACCAAATTCCCACTACCCCAACTCCCCAATATTTTTCGGGATACTTATGTTAAAAAGAGCTTTCTAGCTACTTATTTATTTTATACAAAAATCAATGTAACACTGGCAAGATAGTGGTAAAAAAGAGTATTGAAGATTATCGTGATAGTTGTCACTGTTTTGTTTTCATCATCTCATGAATATTGGGTTTGATGACTAACAGAACACACCGCAAATTGCTTTCCACTTCAAGTGTACAAAGCTTTCTTGTTTTTATGAGAGTGTAAGCTTTAAAATAAGTACGCGCACGCATACTCTTTGCTGGTCACCGAATTTCTTACAACTCTTAGGTAGTGCTACCAACACCGCAATACATTACTTACTTACTTAATTACTTTGGAAAATTGATTAAAATAAAAAAAAATCTTCAATTTGTATATGATTTTTAACGCTATTTCCAAATTGCTCCACGCCCTCCTGAAAGTACTTCACGACCCCCAGGTTGGTAACCACTGCTCTAAAGAGTCCCAGATCGCCGGATGATGATGATGATTATGGTGAGTGAACAGAGCTTTGATATGCAGACTCTGTAGGTGAAAGGGGGCTGATGCACTGATTTTAATTATACATTCTACCGCCCACTAACAGCGCACACAATAGCTAGCAAGGAGAGGGTTGGAAATGTTCATCTTTATTCAGACCCTTTCTTTTGTCCATTAAGGAAATTGACTTTTCATTTACCACCCTAATCTGACAAATATTTAAATGACTATAGACGGGGTCTTTGTTTAATAATACGGTTGCCGAAACATGTACTTTAAAACACTCTCTCTTTAATTAAGGGGGAAAGAATTATCCAGGTTTTTATAATCTGATTGCTCGTAATTATATATTTTGCTTCTACTCGAATGTAGTTGATGTAATCCTATACGTCAGTTAAATACTGTACTTTGGTCTGGTTGACCAGCCCAACAGAGTAGTGGGAAGATTAAAAACAAACACAAAATTGAGTAACAATATGAAAAAAGAGCACATTTTAAAAATTTTTCTCCTTCTGAATTAATAAACTATATATTGCGTTTATGTTCATTTTAATTTAGTAAGGAGAATTGATACAGATACTTTTTGTAAGGAACGAGCAATATGAAAACTTGAGAAGAAAGTTTAATGGAAAAATGGGTTAAATTTTAGAAGAGTAAATAGAAATTATTATATTAGTCAGTTTAATCAAATTGGTCATTAAGATATGAGAATTATACCAAATTACAATGCCCACTAAAGGATAATATTTAAGTTTTAAAATATTT
>CABFWO010000307.1:182854-288957 GCA_902155825.1 Timema genevievae | reverse complement strand
GTGTGTGTGTGTGTGTGTGTGTGTGTGTGTGTGTGTGTGCATGCTTAATTGAAAACAATACTTGAAGAAACATTAGGGGTGAGGCCATGGCCTACCTACCCCCCCTCTCCCCCCTCGTAGACACACCAATGATTTAAACAAAGCGATAGATTTTGTTTCCAATTTTGATGAAATGCATTTCCATTATATGGCAGTCATAAGATGGTTGTAGTAACACATTTACACAGGGACACAAGTACAAGAGAAAACATCGAATACCGGAGAAATAACCTACTAAGAATGTAGCTTAGGATTTTCCGAAAATAGTAAGTTATGATGAAATTTTTAATGTTGTCTGGAAAATCGGGAATTTTATAGTTAAAGTTTTGCAGCCACCCTGTTTAAAGATATGTGCCTTATTGAATAATCTGTCTGTCGTTTGTAAACTGTGACCATGGTCTTGCCTACGCTTCAATTTCTAAGCATAAAACATGTAATCAAGTACGTAATCATATTATAAAGTATTGTTTAGCTCTTCATTTGTTCATATCTAGTCTCGATAATTCATGAGTAAGCATGTCTTAATGTATTTATGTCTTAAATTGTTATTTTGATTACATGAGAAGACTGGTGTTATTCATAATAGTCTTGTTATGGATGAAAAGTGCTTAGCTTGAAATAAGTGCTTTTGTAAATAACAAACGACATTTCCTGTGGGTTTTATTTTGCACACACTATAATTTTACCTTTTGGACAGGTTGTTTGTTTGCATGCTTCACTATGTTTTTTTATTTCTGTTTACAACATTCGCTGTAAAACTTATATAATATATATAAAGGTTGTCTTGCGGTACATGATTAACTGTATCTTGCGCGCCTCTGCTAAGTTAGAAACAGCTGAAGGAATTTTTAGCACGTTACTGTTGTTTTTTTGCTTCAGATTAGTTGGTTTATTTTTTCCTTGTATATACTGTCTAATTTTCAATGGAAGAACCTTATCAAGCTAGAAAAGTAACTAGATCTACTTTCACGTACGGTATTCATACGTCAAGTCATGCCATGTGATCTTCATTGGTCACTTTTGATAGATATTATTAATACCTATAAAATAACACTAATAATAGTAAAATGTTGTCAATCTTGGCCGCAAGAAAATATGTTTGTATTTTTTAAAAGGATTTTATTACAAAAATTGAATTTTATCTTAACTGTGAAGCGATTAGTTTCGACAATGATTCTAGTCGTTCTACCAAATCTATTTTCAGCATTTTTATTAATGAAAGCTTATACACTAAAGATGTATCCAAAAATTTCAAATTTCAAAAGTATTTAAGTGAAAACAGGTATTTAAGAAAAATACAATTTTTTTCGTTGGCAATTTTTCGATTTCTTCCAAACAATTTTTTTAAAAACAAGAGCATATACTTAAAAATTTACCAAACCCTCAATTGTAAAATGTTTGGGTGCGGTTAATATAAGGTTCCCAATGTCATTAAAAACTTAATTTTAATAAAAAAATTAGTAATGATATGTAATAATACATAATAAATTGTAACATCTTCTATCACAATTATTGATATCAAGCCAATAAAATATTATTTTAATCGAAAATTATAATTATTAAAGATAGCCACATACTTATAAAAATAGTCTTTAACTCTAAATTTGTAAAAATATATATCACAAAATGTCTAAACTGTACGCTGAGCTTTACTAACAAACACTATAACTAGTGCACAAGCAAGAAAGTTGACTTCGGCGATTTATTACTGTTTCATATCAAGATAAGGTATTGAAAAACCGCGTCCAGACCAGAACTGAACAATGAAGATGAACATTTCCACGAACATGTTTGTTGTTCGGTTCGCTGTGGCCGAGTGTCCAGACTTGAACAGAACATGTTAGCAACGTGTTCCCATAGTTGGTTGTTTAAAAAAAAATTACTAATGAATAAAACATATTTAAAAAAACTTGAGAACAAAAACGCTTGTGTGTGTGTGTTTATTGTGATATATATACATATATATAAAATACAATAATATATATACATATATATATTAAATACAATAATTATTATATATATATTATAATTATTGTATTTAAGTAGAGATCGCTATAAATAAATTTAATAAATTAAAGTATTAGCTTTATTTATCTTAGTTTCACAAACAACAAAACAAACACAAAAAATGGTAAAATGGTATACAAAAAAATGTTTCTGGAAATACAAATTTGGGAACAGTCAGTCTATTAAGTCGTATTAGTAAAATGAGGTACGCCAACTTGGAACCTACCAACAGGTAACCGTTAGCCCTCCCTCTACCAGCCTCGGTGGCCGCAAGGTCTAAGGCGTCACTCTAGTGTTACACTAGACTGCCGAGGATGGGTAGATCAGAGTTAGATCCCAGTCGGGTGCAGTTAAGGGGGTTTTCCTAAATGGTTTCCCTATGCTCCCAACGCAATTTTTGGTGCACTTCCTCTAAATTACATCTATCTCATCCCAAACCCATTAGTGTAATTGGTACATAGCCATATAACCTGAACAGGTAGTAAGACGTGGTTAAAAAACATCCTCCCCTAGTTGTCCCTAAGTACCATACTTAAGGCTTATTTTGCTCGCTGAGGTCAAGTAAATATTTAACCTACAAAAATATTTCTTAGCTTTTCCTATACCGATGCTATCTTATTTTATATTTTTCCTCTCTAAGGACGGCTAACAAACTTTCCATTTTTTTTACTGCACTCGTTCCCATCCCTGTCCAGTATGGCCCCAATCTCTTCCACGCAAACTGTTTTTTATTTTATTATAGTGATCTAAATCTTTAGGATTTCAGATCACCTGGTGTGGCGTATATAGCTATATGAGCTTAATTTGCATTTCTTTCGACCACCACATTTTTCTACAATATGCTAGAATAAAGAGATTATTATTATTATTAATTAATTAAACACATACACTAGGAAATACACTCGCCAAAAGACATATGTAGACTTATAAAAATCAAAACACACGTGCGACTCCGCTGCTGTCCGGCCAGTGACTATATGTTCGGGGAAATGTTCGCGGGGGCTTCCAGATTAGAACAAGACCGAACACGAACATCCTTTGATGCGACGGGCAAAAACCGACAAATGGTGGATCTGTGCCGAACAGAATGAACACATTTTGTTACAATGTTCTGTTCGGAAAACCGGCCACACTTGTTGCGAACATGTTTGTTGCTCTGTTCAAATCTGGACGGAGCTTAAGAGTGAACATTTTTTACCTCGAGAGTATGATGAATCTTTACGTTTTATTTGTGTCTTAAACCTAAAAAGTGAATTTTTTATTTTTACTGTTTATATCCGTCCCTTGCTACAGATTTGAAACGGTTTGATGGATTTTATTCAAACTTCATATCTAGATCTTGTATGTTAAGTTTTTTTACTTTTACCCAAACCCTTAAATTAAGGATATTTTACCGATGAGTAATTCTTTTAATTTAAATAGCTCTAATGATTTTGGTTAAAATTGATATCCAGGGAGTGTTTGACCTCCCAAATAACACCGTCTCATCGTCGCACCGTAGCAACACTTCGTTACAATAATAGTTCACTAGTATAATATTTTCTAATAAAGTTCTCCTGTTCGTGCTATCCCACTGATAAGAAAATCTTATATTATTTTTTTTAGTACTTAACGTTCGTTTTATGAACTAACTGATTATATTAGCTCGCGTCTTACAAACTTGGTTTCTAAAACATATCTAAAACCAAATTTATTGGCTGCTAATTTATCAGCGTGATAGGAGGGACCCCAATTTTACCCCCCCCCCAAAAAAAAAGCAGATGATGATACATTTTTCATAAAAAGCATGTTTTTTAAAAAGAAAAGTTTAGTCAATTTTACCAGCGTAAAATAATACTTTATGTGCAAATCTCCTCCGAAAGTATACACAATGTAGCCTTTAGCTTTCGATAAAACTGGAATAGCTCGGGAAAATGAATACACGTCTTCGCTGCAAGATAAAAAGAAAAGCTCATTTGTATTTCATCAGTTATCGATAAACTTGGTCGAAAAAAGTTCATGCACATTTATATAAGTAGTGCACCGGTAGGCACGGGGACTATGGTCCAGTTTCATTGACTGAGTACGCCTCAAGTGCGGTGTTATACTAAATACAAGAGGACAACTACGTAAACTCGAAACTCTAATGGAATTATTGTCTAGGTGGGTTTTCTGTATTTAGTATAGCGCCGCACTTGAGGCGTACTCAGTTTTGACTATGAAACTGACCCATTGTCTCATACTAAAGAATGGACTTTTGCGGACATAATACGGAGTTTGATAAAAGAAACTAACCTTCTGATCTTAAGTTGGATACCCGCACCCAAAGGACACAACTTATATTTTGAACGACCCACACGACAGGGAAGGGGACCTTCTTAAAACATGGACCAAGCTCCGGGTAGCCGGGAGATGTCTTCCGAGGGATGAGGGCTGGATTACGAAATTCCAGAGGCAGCGTTGCCTCTAATATCGGGACGTGGCCCTGCTATTCCTCAAGGAAAACATAAGGTACAGGCGAAGTTAGAAGATATGGTGGGAGCAGCCCTAAGAGCTATAAGGCCCAACCCCATTTGATTGCACTATTTGGGAACAAATGGTGGCTTATAGTCGAAACTGTCGGGCGGCAACCACCCAGTGCAGCCAGCGGAAACAAACCATCTAAGTATATCCTTCTCCAGAACCACGGGGACAACGTATGACATCTCCGAATGTGAATGCAGTAACCTGCATTAGGGTTAAGTGTGGTTAGAATTACATTAGTTTAGGTTTAGGAATAGTTATATGGAGCCAAACCCTGTGAGATTAGAATTTAAAAAAAATTGAAACAAAGAATAAGTATTATTATTATTATTATTAACACTCGCGTCTTACTACCCGTTCGGGTTATACGCACTTACGCTTATGTGCAATGGTAGGGTGATTGTGAGATGAAATGGAGGACCTACAGATTAACGTGGAATCCGAACCGCGGTAGAGGCCTGGCATTCCTCACATTCACAAGTTGTGATTAATACACGTCTTGTCAGAGGTGAAGGAAAGGTTGGGCAATCAGATAAATTTGTGCCGGGACCGAGGATTGAACCTCGTACCCTCAGCACAGAATTCTGACACCTTACCCCTAGACCACTAGGTCACCAAAGAATAAGTAAATAATATAGACATAGACAAATAGGAACTAAGGACTCAAGTAGTAACGGAGCATGGAATTATTAATTTAGTCTCGTGATAAAATTTCGGAAGAACTTTGTCTTTAAAAAAAACCGTGTGGACTCACCAAAGTAAAAATAAGCGCACATTATTCAGTCGACTTGCTGGAAATATTCCATGTGACAGCCTCACATTGTGCTGGCGATGGTTG
This sequence comes from Timema genevievae, assembly GCA_902155825.1. NCBI lineage: Eukaryota > Metazoa > Arthropoda > Insecta > Phasmatodea > Timematidae > Timema > Timema genevievae. The sequence continues at coordinate 283,571 of CABFWO010000307.1, read as the reverse complement.
AGAGGGTTTAACTAATGTCTCAGTGATGGAGCGTGCGCCAGGATTCGCAAGGCGACAGACAGACAGACTGGTATGTTAGCGTGAAACAACAGTTTTCGGACTTATTTGCGATAATAACGCGTTTTAAAGGCCAGTTTAATACAAACACATTTTTTAAAAGTCAGTATTGATAACATTTTACTAAATAATAATAATATTAATAATAATAATAATAATAATAATAATAATTATTATTATTATTATTATTATATAGGCATTGATATTATATTTTAAAAGTGACACCTGCAAGTCACATGATTTGACGTATAAATATAGCTACAAAGTAAGCTGATTAGTTTTATTAATGTCGTCTAACCGTGTCTTTTTTCTACTGCTTTCCATTTTACTACTTTTCTGAGGTATTTGTATTTTACACCAATTGATTGGTGATAACTGATAACGAAGATATAATTTAGAGTAGATATATCCGCACTTGAGTTGAAGGAGAGTTGGCAACCATTTAGGAAAAAAACACTAGATCACTACATCTGGCCGGAATAAGAACCCTGACCTTACTTTCATTGGAAAACCAGACAATATACATCTGACACCTTGGTCTGTATTCCCACCATTGTGGATCATTACCATATTTCTACCCACCGCGTCTCACTACTTGTCCGCAAGGAGGGTAATATTGCAACGGAAATATACCCGCATTTAGTTGGAGGGAGAATGGTAAACTAATTAGGGAAAAACTACCATCAGTACATCTGGCCAGCAAACCAGATCAGACAAGCCTGACACCATAGCCCACGTGTCCATCGATCCACCGTGCTATTATTGGTACAACTGTTAAAGATGAAGAAGTGGGGTGAGGGGGAAGATGCGTGAGTATTTTATGAAGCTTTCTCTCCCGGTTCGGGTCGCACAAAGCGGTACTGCCAACTTTCACCCCTCGCTTGGCGCCACGGGAGGCTGGTGACACCTCTCACTGCCGCACTGAGAACAAGGGAACCGCCTTTAGTTGCATCGCAATCAACTTTCTGCGCTCCGGGGGTCGCTTCCGGTCGTCACGCCACGTCCGTAATTCACATAATATCGACAGGAGGGAGACGGACTATGACCCGGGAGGGCCGGGGTTCGTACCTGATCGGTTACATTCATATTAGCGTCGGTATACTGGAAGAATTATCACGACAATAGAATGTCCGGTCTCTTTTCTTTATAATATATTTATATATTTTTTTAATTGGTACGGTCTTAAAGAATATTATAACTTAACGCACACCTCTCAACGATCTTAACTACATCCGAGGCCCAAGGCCGATTTAACCATTAAAACTGTCCACAAACATTCATTCATTAAAACCGTTCACAAACATAAATTCATTAAGTCATAATTCAATAAATAAATACTAAGAGTATTTAAAGGTACACATATATGTATATATAACTTATACATAATATTTATTTATGTTTACGTATGTGTGTGTGGGGAGGGGGGGAGACATTTTAATAGCAGTACATTACTGGCTTTGGGCCTCAAATATGATCAAAGATCGTTAAAAGGTGTGCATTCACAATATATGGGCTAAAAAAAGAATAGTTGAAACGTGTGGCTGTAAACGTCCTTCAACCACTTCAACCACCTTTTGAGAAACTTCGTTTAAGAATCCCTGTGAGGATGGAGCTTCTCAAATCTTGATACGTTATACCTTGTGAGTACTGGTGTAGATTATCCAAATTAGTAAAAACTGTTTACTAAAAAATATAACTTCACTGTCTCTGAAGGGCGATTGACACACATTGAAATAATGAGTAACCTTTTAAAAATTTAAATATTAAAGAATGCATCAAAAACCCTAGTTTCAACTCACAGTATAGTTATAGTATCATTCTTTTGATGATATATAGATATACATAGATAGTAAATACATTAAATAATTACTATATATTTATATATACATACATAGTTGATTAATTCATACACCTCGTCTCAGTACCCGTACGGGCTATAAGTATATACTACCACAATAACCACCACCAATGTTAACAATAATATGTATTATTATTTTGAATTTTCTATATCAAACTATTTGCTGAAAAAAAAAATTAAGCGAAAATTTTCCGTCTCACATCTATAGCTGCGACTCAAGGAAACAGGGATGGGTGGGAAAGCATTGCAAATCTTTTGCGTCTAGGAAAAATGGTAAAATACGGGAATTTCACGGTAATTTAAAACCTATCTAAGATATCTGTAAATATTGGACATGAAACTGCAAGCGCTCGATAGTTTATCTTTGAATGTTAAAAAAAAGCGAACTGAAGAAATAATCACCCTGATTTGAACACGTCTTATTTCCATTCTTTTTTTTCTCTCTTGCCTTGAAACATTGGTTTAGATAACAACGGTATGACTTATCAATAGTAGCCAATATTTTACTAAATATATTAATTCTTGTTTAGCCGCTACGATGACCGTGTGGCCTAAAGCGCTACTCTCGCAGAAGAATAGACTGCTGTTGACGGGGAGATTGAGGTTCGAATATCGGTTGTGTGTACTAAAGGCGGTTTTCCAAAATGATTTCCCACTCTCCCTCTCAAATGCGGGTACACTTCGTCTAAATTAAACCTTCTTAATCTCTAAAGTCATTAGCGTAATTAGTACATAAGCGCATAACCAGGACGGGTAGTAAAACGCGTTACTAAAAAAAAGTGGAAAGGTTGGAAAACACAGATAATAGTATATTAATAAAATAATGGCGGTGCTGCTGTATGTAATTACGCTAGTAGAGTTAGTATGAATAAGGTAAAATTTAGAGGAAATGTACCTACATTTTCGTAGAAGAAGAATTGGGGGGTGGGGAGGATTTATAAATTATTACCCTCCTTACATCGGATTGGGATTCGAACCCCGATATCTCTGTCACCGGCAATCCAGTATATTGCAATTGTGACGCCTTAGACAATTGGACCATCAAAGCTAGTTGGATGTATATTAGCTTATACTTGTCAATAGGCTCGAATAGATAAAACAACTTGTTTTTCTATCGATCATAAACTCACACAAACCATCTGCAGGACCTTAAGTCAACAAGGCACTTGCCCCAAGTCTTGCAGGAGATCCCTTGGTGACACCCCCTCCCGCCTCTTCAATCTGGGTTGTGCGCGAGGATCGATAAACTGGTGTGGAGGATAGCAAGGCAGGCTAGGCTCTAGGTTGCGAGCGACGACCCAATTCCTGCAGCGTCAGCCGTTATGGCATCCTCTCGACTGATGGCGGGGATTAAACAATCAACAGGGTCGTCCGTAAGATTCTTACTTAGGAGACGAGAATTTCATTTCTGACCCCCTACACTAGGGCAGTGGTTTTCAGCCTAAAGAACGTGAAAATAGTTTACAATTTCATGGAAAGGGCATTTATAAAATACTACTAGTTGGACCCGTTCTTGGTACGGTAAGTCGCATCAAAACTATGTGAACTTATGACGTTAAATATCCGGTGACCAACCTTTTTAGTTCCTCCTTGAACAATCCTGAACTAACTATGGCAATCCCAAGCCACCTATGGAAATTAATAAATTGAAACCAGGTTCTGTGGCCGCATGGTCAAAGGCATCTCTCTCGTAATATAATAGACTGCCGATGACGGGGAAATCGTGGTTCGATCCCGGTCGGTTGTACTGAGTGTGATGTTTACTAAATAGTTCTCTCTCTCTCTCCACACAAATGTGGGTATATATCATCTAAATTCAACCTTCCTCATCCCTAACCCATTAGCGTGATTGATACACATGCGTGTAACCTAAATGGGTAATAAGATGCGATGCTAAAAATAAATTAAATCTTTGAAAAAAAATCCTACCTTCTCCCCAAATTGAGTTCACAAACGAACTCACTGTTGACTAAGCGTGACCATAAGATAAGGCAAACGAAGTGATATTCATTGTTACAGAAACACGTTGGAAAAAAGAGCACAACTGTTTACCAAAGAGCGAAAATGAAATAATACACAATTATAGAGACAAAGTCAGGCCTAGGAGCCGGCGTCTTATTTGGCTTTTAGTTTCTTTTTTGGGTGATTAGTTTCTTATAGTCTCTTTTTTACAGACTAAGTCTCTTTTCTCTACTTTTTTTTTGTACCTTCAAGTGCTCAATAAATTAAAATTCAAAATTACGAGTCTACTCTCAACCGGCCCTTTTTGGTTGGGGATTATTAAAAAAAAGTTTGTGCAAAAACATGTGAGCAGCAAACATTTGACTGGATTGAGCATTTGACGCTTTGGTCTCTTTTCAATCTCTTTTTAGTTTCTTTTTAATCCCTCTTCTCTCTTTTTTGGGGGCAGTATACCACTCCTAGCCCTGCACAGTGAGTAAATGAGCATCATGGTTTCCCAAAAATTAACGGTTACCGAGCTGTTTCACAAGAAGTTGTTTATTTAAATAATTATGTCGCTTCTATATAGGCGCTAGATTATCCCTTGATATATAGCTAGTTAATTGCAACGCTGTGGATCCCCTTTAAGATAATCTTTGCTCTTTGCGTTTTTTATTTTTAGGTTTTTCGTCTGCCTATATTGAATTAAAATCGTCTACCACACAGATTATTATTTTTTATTAGCTTAGAATTTTTGATTCATATTTTCATATTTTTCATTCATATTCAGGACCCCTTGTTACATGGTGGCTATAGACGGGGAAAAAGAGGAAAAGTCAAGGAATTTATTGATGTTACGGAACACAGGGAAATGTCAGGGAATTTAATCAAAAATAAAGAAACGTCAGGGAATTTAAACACTAGACTAATTCTGCACCTAAAACATTTAATCAAAATTGAGAGATTTTGTTTCTCGTTGCTAACAAAATGCATTGTCTGGATATGATAGTCTTAGGGTGGGATGGAAGGGAACGGGAGAAAAGGCAAGTGTTTTTGCATTTTCTATGGAAAAACTTTTTTGGCCAAAATAAATAAAATATTGCTTCAGTACAAACATAAGAGTTTAATTTTCTTCACATGTTGATATCAACAGTTCTTGAATATCTGTCAAGAGCATGGTCGCATTAGCTAACAAACCTTTTAAAAGAAAAGAAAAAGTTGCCGTTAAATTCTAGAACACCCTGACAGATACTCAAGAAATATTGAGGTCACCATGTGAAGAAAATTAAATCCTATGTTTGTACTAAAGCACTATTTTATTTTATTTGTCCAAAATAATGTTTTGTCATAAAAACTGGAAAAACACTTGTTTTTCCTCGCGTTCCCTTCCATTCCACTTCAACATGAGAGGGAAAACAGGGTTTACTTAATAACATATTTACAGAAGACCAAAAATAATACCGTAAACATTAAATATGGTACTCTAAAACACAGAAAAATTGCCATTCATAAAGATATAAAACTTGCAAGATAAAAGGTTGTGTCGATAAAAAAAAAATTAATGTTGGCTGTTTGAAAAATCTGGAAAACTTGGAGAATTTTATAGTAAAAGTTTTGTAGCCCCCTCTGTTAAATTCCAAACTTTCCAATTGGCCAAATTTGAATTTTATTCCTCACTGAAAGGTAGATTTTTTAATAGCTTTGAAGAAACTTTAAGCTACTTTCCCCCCGCCCCAACCCTTTTTCGGTTCTCACATTCTCATTTTGAAATTTAAAGACTTACTTGGTTATCTGATATGGTTATTTTTACGTTCCGGCGAAATTTCAATTTTCATCCATACAGAAAATATTTAAATTTATATCAAGGTATTTTCTCTGTTTTCCATTTTTATATTCCATTCATTCAGGCATCATTCGGTTATCCGGTAAGTTATAAATATTTACCTATATGGCAAATTTCAATTTTATTCCATACCGAGAAGTGTTTTTATATTAGTTTAATAAATTGTGAGCTCCCAATTTCTTGGAATTAATTTTGAATTTTCAGTGTGTTTTATTTTTGATCATTTGGGGTTGTAGTCCAACTGCTTGAAAGTATTTACATCTCCTAACACACTAAGATAAAAATGTTCTATTAATTTTTGAAATTATTAGCTTTCATTTAACACTTTTTAACACCACTTCATACCCCATGTTCAGGCTATAAGCACATATAAAAATTACACTCATGTGTTAGGAATGGGGAAGGTTGAATTTAAAGGGAGTGTATCCGAATTTGCATGGAAAATCATTGTTTTAAATGACCCTCAATAAAAACGACCGGGATTCAAACTCAGACCTCCCTCTCCTAGACAGTCCAGTCTGATGCAAGAATGATGCCTCAGACTATGCGACTATCTGCGAAATTTCAATGTTGTACCATACCGAAAAATTGTGTTTTCTATAAGTTTTGAAGTTTCTTCTCATTCTATATTTCACTACCTTCCCTCCTATTTTAAATTTAAAATTTAAAAAAATGTTTTTAGGTGTTCTTATTACCGTCTCGCCAAATCTATTTTTTGTTATCACACTGATTAGGGGTTGATAATTTATAGTTTTTGAAATTTGCAGTCTTGACCGTAACCTGTAACCCCATTTTAAATTTTAAACGTCAAAACTCTTCTGGTTGTTTGGGTTTTCCCCTTAACACTTAATACACAATTTCAATTATTTAGTATACGGAGGAGTTTTTTTTTTACTTTAAGGGGAACGCTTTTCCATTTTATAGACTTTTATTTTGAAATTTAAGAATAATCAAATCTTCATTGCAGTTTGGGGTAGTCCTTACACCTACCAAACGAATTTCACTCTTCTACCACACTGATTTATTTGGTCAGCGTCTGAGGCACACTACCTTAACTGTGTTGAAATGACCGCCGCCATGACGGNAATGATAAATCACTTGGAGAAGACGTACCCAATTGAACCGTATGGGATGCAAACCTGAATTTCCCCGCGACTGGTAATCTAGTCTACTGTGAGCATTAGACTGTGTGACCACTAGTGTGGGCAGTTTATACTGTATATACGATATAGGCTATATATATATATATATATATATATGTATTGATATATGAATATATAACTATATGGATATTTATATATAAATATATTTTTTTTCACCGTGTCTTATGCGACCACCGAAGCGGGTTGCTTATATACTAACTACGATAGTGTGTTAGTTTTGAGGAAGGTTGCATTTAGAGGGAATGTGCCCACATTTGCGTGGAGAGAGAGTGTGGATAAAAATCTATGTAAAACACCCTCAATACACCTGATAGAGATTCTAACCTTGATTTCCCCGTCACCGACAACCCAGTATATTGTTAGAGTGACACCGTTGACCATGCGGCCACTGAAGCAGGTGTGTGGGTAGTAAAATTGTCACAGAATGGGGGTGGGGGATGTACACACCTTTTTGAGTTCTAGTACTCTGGCACTTGTATCGCACCGTCTTCTCTAACAGGCGTCGATCAGACCAGTGACGTACGATCTCGCGGAAAAGCTCGGCAATAAATCAATTTTTATCGCCTCAGTCCACTGTTCCCATTTGATCGGTGCAATATCACCCGGCCTTGCTGGGCGCTTTTATGGGGCGTGCACACAAGACAGCTTCTCTCGAAACCTCTTTTACGTCACCACGACCGTCGATAGAGAAGACCGCGTCAACTCGGGTCAAAAGGGTACGTGTTATTTACTTGCACCGCGTCCGGGCTATCCGCGTATTTTTACTACTGAGGGATGTTGGAATTTCGGAAGAATTGGATACCCATTTGCTTGGAGAAAAAAAACTCAGTACGCCCGGTCGGTATGTTAACCTCTGACCGTCACTGGCAAACCAGAATTTACGAGGTAGACGCTTTCGTCCTCGTGCCCACATTGTGGGTGCCTCATTTAAATAGAACAAGAAAATTGACATGGCCTTGGCCATGCTTAAAACCGTTGAGGTACTGTGTGTGCTTCAGATGGTGAACAATTCACTTGCGAGGGGCATTGGTTCAATTACCTGTGGAGATTAAAATTAGATTTTCACGTGAGGTGAATGTGAGAGTTCGCTCTTTATTTTGAGTCTCAACTAAAATGGAACATTAATTTTAGCAGTCAACCAATTCATTTAAAACTTTTCAGACTCATCTGTGTTGGCTTGGCCCTTAAAGCACCATTTTTATAACATACTGGGTCCCTGGTGACGCGGAGGTTAGGATTATAGTCCCTATCGGGTGTGCTAAGAGTTTTTTTTTTGCTAAATAATTTTCCACTCTCCCTTTTCGCAAATGCTGGTAGATTCTCTCTCATTTATATCTTTATCAGCCCAATCGCACTACAGAAAATATGTAGATAGCCTGTAAGGTTATCTACACCCAATATCATCGCTGAGGTAACTGCAGGTCCTATGGAGAAAAGCTTTATCTTCACTCTCTCTCTCGGTTAACTGTTGCCAAATCTCCTCGCTCTCAGTTATGTCTGAAGGTGGTGTGCTGGGGTAAGAAGGAGTTACTGACAACCTCGACCAAGCAGCGTTGCGAAACTTGTTTTTATTTGAGGAGGGATTTACAACACAAAAACAAGAGAATGACAACGCTGTTTCCCCAATAGTATTCATGCAGTTCCCTCAGCGATGATATCAGGTGTAGTAAGACTTCGCGCACACATAAGCACTAAAGTTGTCACTATATGTCTTTCATTGACTGGACGTTTACATTAATATGTAAAGTCTTTAGAAAACCTATTTTGTAAACATCAATTTAAACAAATTAAACAAAGAGTGTTTTAACAATGTATCAAGGCTCTAGTTTACGTCTTAGAGCGGTCTGCCCATCTTCGTTTATGGGAAGGGGGAAGAGGGTACAGTAACGTGAGAAGCTGATGAATGATGACTGATGAGTAATGCATTACTGATGAGATCCTCGCCAGCTGTAAATTACAGGGGGGAGATGCAGCCAACACTTCTCGGGAGCATTAGTCATCACCTGCCAGCTTCATCGCTCTTTGAATGTGAAAATATCTGTCAAAGGAGGAGCCAGGACGGTACCAAGAAATAGTTTNGTTAGACAGGGAGGAACCTTTTACACATCTATAAATATATTTTGTGTGTCTGTGTGTGTTTGTGCGCGCACACACACACACACACACACAAAACGTCTTAGTAACCTTTTGTCTATTCGAATATTTACACGGTTGAATTAAGGATATTGATGTTGTTTATAGAGGAAATGTACCAGTATTTGCGTTGAGAAAACTAAATAAACCATATAGGTAAAATTATCCTCAATACACCCGACTGAGATTCGAACACTGTTTGGATTGGCAATCAGCTCTCTTGGCGAGAGTGACTCCTTGGAACTTGAATCGTTCGACCATCAAAACTGGCTTGCCAGCCATAATAATAGCCTATAGCTATCAAACCCTCCTACTTAAAGGAAAATATCCTTTCATTGCAGTATTTCTTATGAGAATTGGGAGTTATGATGTTACAAAACCACTAAAACAATCCTCACTCATCTTTGATTACTAAAATAATGTTGGTTTTCTTTTGCTGTATTTATGTTTGTAAGTTGTAACCATTTTCTTTTACATGATATTTTGTGTATAGCGTCGAAAATTAGCTAACCTAAATTTGCCATGAGTTTATTTTAAAATGATATAATTTTAAATGTTAGGTGAAATATTTTAATTCCCTTCACCTTCATTTTGGCGTAAACCATATTTTAAAATAGCACATTACTTTTTAAAAACAATACGAGATTTTTAACAATTGTAACTTTTTTTAGCACTGGGTCTTACTACTCGTTCAGCTTGTACGCTTATGAACTAATTACACTAATGGTTTTAGGAATTAGGAAGGTTATATTTCAAGGAAGTTTACCGGCATGGGGGGATCTGCAATGTAGTCTACTGGCTGGAGTAGCGCGTTAGTCCGCGTGGCCGCCGAAGTGACTGCAACTTGTCTCAGAACTACGGTAGGCGGTCCCCAAAACTAGTAGAGGTACTTGAGAAAATGGTCCATCTATTTTAATGCTGGTAAGTCTGGCAGTTTTACTAATTTTACTATTTGTTGTTGATAGTCCTATAGTTTCATTCTTTTTTCTTCTTCAAGTACTAGCAGTGTTGCAAGGTATCGGGCTCACTGCAATCCAATTTTCATAGAAAGGGCCTTATCTGACGGCTAGAGAATTTACTAGATTTACTTTCGCGTATCTTTACGTCAGATCATAATATCTGCAGCTGAATAGTTTTATAGATATTATCAATGCCTATAAAATAACAATAGTAATATATATATATATATAAATGCTATAAAATTTTGCCGCATAAATATATGTGTACATTTTATAAAAGCTCTTCTTTTGAAAATTGGACTGTATAAGTACTCGTCGATAGAGTGATAGCTCCTTATTGCGGAATGAGGTGGTAAAGGTGTGAGGAGATTGTAATCACGTCGTACTAATTGAAGGTTGTTTATCTGAAGGCCGGGCGGGAACTGTGCTCAGTGACCCGAGAATTTGACTTCACCTCTGGACCCCCCAGGGATCCAGGTGCTCTGCGCGTGCCAGTATCGTTGGCTTGTTCAGGGGGACGGGGGGGGGAGGGGGGGTGTTTCTTAAACATCGGCTCGAGGTCAAAAACTTCATGTCTTTTAAGAGCACTGGTGTGGGTGGACAGCAAGCAGTATTTTCTTACTCTTACTGTTCTATGATATAGTCAGGAAAATAAAAAAATGTCCAATTATCAAGTTAATCCTTGTTTATTTTTAGTCCCGCGTCTTGCCATAGTACGATTATAGCAAACATTTTTGGTGCCAACATTGTTATCATTTTACTATAATTTGTGTTGTTATATAGGTATTTATATTATTCATCAGACGTGATAGCTCAATATCACATGACGTGACGTATGACTATATTAAACGCGTTTTAGTAACTTTTTTAATTGTTAAATATGGTCCTTATTACCGTAATCCTACTAAATCTGTCCGTAATGAGGAAGCTAGAATTTAGACGACGTTTATCTGAATCCAGATGGAGGAAGACTAGATGATCATTTAAGCAAAATAATCTCAGCACACTCCTTCAGTATTCGATCCTGGACCGTCACCGCCAAATCATGCAAGAAGAGACTGACGTTCTTGTTAGTGCAGGCTAATTCTTGTTATCTCACAATCTATTTACTTGCAGCTTGATTTTATTACAGTAATCCCGACTAACACATTAGCATACACCGTGTTAGTGCTGACGGGTATATATGGTCAAACTGTTCTTATATGACGCATCGCCACTCACAAACTACCATAATATGGTATATTATGTTAATGGAACACTGCATTGGATTGGCGTGGAGTGTTGCCAGGGTAAACAGAATTAATTAATATTAATATTTAGCACCGCGTCTTACTACCCGTTCGGGTTATACGCCTAAGTACTAATTACGCTAATGGATTAGGAATTGGGAAGGTTGAATTTAGAGGAAGTGAACCCGCATTTGCGTGGAGGGAGAGTGGAAAACCATTTAGGGAAAACCACCCCCAGTTCACCCGACCGAGATTCGACAGAATTAATTAAAACTGAACCTGTGATTTGTTCTCATCGCTCACTAGGACTGGCCGAGCATCAACGAAAAAATATTCCCAGGGGTGTGTAGAGTAGAGCCTTTGAATTATTGGTAAAATGGAAGACCTCTTGTGAGAGAACATATTATCACTGGTGCTGTGCTTATACCCTGACGACATGACACGACATGAAACTACACTAAACTAAACTGGCACACATATATTATTATTATTATTATTATTATTACTTATTATTGCAGTTTATAGGCCCGTCGACAGAGTGAGGTCATTAGGGCCTTGAAGAATATAAAAAAAAGTAAAAATCATATGGGGGACAATAATACCAAATAATTCACCTGCAAAAATCTGCAAAGCACTAAAATAAAATAACACAACAAATTCTAAAATTTAGAGTAGAGTGTTAAAAAAATAAATCTCAATATGAGACAAACTCAATTTTATACACTTCATAAGGGTGGAATCAAATGGATTAATAGTATGGTTACCCGCCTCGGTGGCGTAGTTGGCTAATGCGCTAGTCGTGTTGAGCTCCACTGCCGAGGACGGGGAGATCGAGGTTCGAATCTCGGTCGGGTGAACTGGGGGTGGGTTTTCCTAAATGGTTTTCCACTCTCCCTCCACGCAAATGCGGGTTCACTTCCTCTATTCAACCTTCCCAATTCCTAATCCATTAGCGTAATTAGTACTTAAGCGTATAACCCGAACGGGTAGTAAGACGCGGTGCTAAATAATAATAATAATAATAATAATAATATGGTTTGGAGATGATACACTTGCTAAAAAAACATAGGTGTGTACACTACATTAAAAAGACACAGCAAACATACTAAACTATTGTAAAATTGTTAAAACTTATCTCAATATGAGATAATATCTGCGTGAGCCACTCAACAAGAGTGAAAATCTAATGGAATTTAAAAGATTCTCCTAGTGGCACAAATCTAAACGTGTAGGTCAAAGTCTTAGCTGTCTACATCATGATGATATTTTTGTGTCTCATGATTTACACAGCGTATCGTGACTCGAGAAGTCCTGCAGATGTTTCCTTGGTAGAGTCGGAACTTTCACACTTCGTAATAAAGAACATTTATTTAATAAAAACGGAAATCCTTTTCGTCGTTTTTGCAACTTTTTTTATAATTGTATACATTTGCCAACAGTTTGTAACCATTTAGTTGCATATAAGCCCGTCATCGAGTTATTAAAGAGAGGCGTCTAAAATATTTACAGAGGAACTTATCTCGATCCCAGTTGTATGATAGTTTGTCCTCCAATCCATTTCATGTTATAAATACTAGTTCAAGGGTTGGGAGCTCGCAACTTTTTGGCTGTTTTAAAGGTTACTAACACCATTTAAAATAATGATAGTTCGAATCATATTATGCCAGCTTTGGTGGCCGCATTGTTTAAGGCAATAGACTAGAGTGCCGAAGATGGGGTGATCAGGTTTCGATACCGATCAGGTGCACTTAGGGTGGGTTTTCCTAAATTGTTTTCATACTTTCTCTTCACGCAAATTCCGATGCACCTCCTCTAAATTCAACCTTGTCCCTAACCCATTAACGTAAGTGCATAGTCATACAACCCGAAGGGGTAGTAAGACGTGGTGATAAAAATCACATAGTCCTTAATAAGCAATTGTCACTTTTAATAAACTCCCTCCATACCTATGAAATAATACAAATAATAAACCAAAATGTCATCAATGTCGATTGCCTCATAATATGTTTGTTCCTTCCTTCCAGAAGCCTACCAAAGTGTTCAACAATATTTCAAAGTTAGTTTTTATTTCTAATGAAGATACAACTTGCTATTTAAAAAGTTTATCATACTTATGCTATAATACAAAGTCTAAAATGAATGGAAATCCAACATACAGATATTTGAGTCTCCAAACTAATACCCTCATATTTTACCGGATTGAAAGGTTAACAGTATTTTGTGGTAATAAACTTTCTCAGAAGGATCTATTTTTGTCGAAAGTCTCCGCCAAAACCACTCACCTTCAGTGGCATGCCTGGATCTTCCCACGCAGCGAGTAACAGATCGGCTCTCCTAGATAGTTCCTGAAGTTGGTGATATATCTATCTACCCACGTCGTAATCAGTGAAATAGTCTCGCCTTCAAACCCCATGAGAAACCTTTGAGACCTCTGAAAACGCCCACTGTTGGATTTGGCTGGTACCAGTAAAACCATGTAAAGTTCAAATTCGAGAATTAATTATTAATTTAATGAAAGTTTTATTAATCATAGGTTGCTTTCTTTTCATTTGCGCGTCCTAATCATCAGTCTGGGCTACACTAAAGGCGTGGGTATGGTGAAGGTAGAATCAGTAGGAAATGTACCCGCATTCCCTTTTAGGAAGATTAGGGAACCATTTAGAGAAAACCACCCTAAATCCCAATACATATGACCGGGATTCGATCGCCGATTTCCTGACATCAATCCAGGCTAGACGAACTAGACTTTCAGTCCCCATTTCTGCTGATACGACTTGCAAGTTCTTGAAAAATACACTTAATGCGCTCAATGATTATTTATCACAAACTAAGAAGTAAAGGAGATGAAGGGTTGAATCTATTTACCAACTTATCCCTTTAAATCCCACATTCGAGGAGTCAAAACTCAACGCCTTCATACTTGTCTTAGTTCAAATTCCTGTTCACCACTTCATCGAATATTTTATAAAAATTACTAATTTAAAAATAAATCTCTCCTCATCAAAAAATGTACTACAGACTTCCTAAAAACCATTAAAAATACTTTTATATTTTGCGCCTTAATGAACGCAACCATCTGAACATCACTACCGGTAGAGTTGACTACGTGCTTTATTCCAGGGCGTTTTTGTTGGCTCGTATCTCATATCTTTTCATTTATTTGAGCTATTTAATGTGCACTTTCTGAACAGAATGATTATATCAGCATACGACTTATAAACCAACTTAAAAAAAAAAGACAAAATATCCAGCCCCCAGCCGTTAATTCATCACTTAGGAAGGTTAAACCCACATTTCACCAATGGTATTTTTTTGGCCAGGCCGGTAATTGAACCCGGTCCGTAGATATACATGCTCTCGACTGAGCTAAAAGAGTTTCTCTTTTGCTCTCACTTTTAAACAAGTATACATTTTAAATGGCGTTCTTCAACTATCGAATGATATTATATTTGATGATTTTTAAAGTTCTTAATGCTTTTGGAAATAATGATTACCGTGTTTCTTAAATCAACACAATAACTGTAGCCCAAACCTTTAACATACCATTTTATAATAGTGAACCAACCCATATCAAAGTGTACTTTTTTTTGTTCCTACAATAAACCGAACAGAAGTTCCCTAACATCAGAAGACGAATGCGTTGACTGAACTTATAAACTAAGGTGTCGTACTAGGTAATAATACTAGTAGAAAGTACTAGCTACCTAAAGTATATTTATACTTTCTACTATTATGTGTATGTATCCATTTTTTTTAAACAAAACACTTGATATAATTTATGTAGCTTTTAATTTTAGTTTCTTTATCTGAGAGAATCTTTAACTTGATTTACATCAGTAAACCACTCATGTAACATGGTATTATTGGTGTCACCGGGGTCGTGAAAAAGACATTCCTGAGAAAGTTGAAACTCTAATATGTAAATTGTTGGCTTTTAATGGAATGAATTATTCATTTTTTAAAACACTACATGAAAAAACTTTTTACTCTGTTCTAGAAATTATAGGGATGTGGCTCACAATCTAAAGATTATAGTGTTATACGATACCCTAAGTATTTCTTTAAAATTTTATATGGCTGTGTTCCAAATTAACCCAAATATCTTTCCAGAAATAAATAATCAAAAAGTTGTCCTGACCCATGGGCAAGACTGCTAAGGCGCTATGTTTTTTTACATTTCCCGGAAACACTTATCATTCCGCTACTTGTATAGTACAGTTTTCATATGAGGAGTCCTCATGCAAAGTTCTAGAAATCGTCTGCTAGTATCATCACGTCAGTGTTGAGGTAGAAATGAGCGTATCAAAGCAATAAAAGCTTCTTTTTTTTCTCACCGCGTTTCAACAACCGTTTGGGTTATAAACATATAAACTAAAGACACTAATGTGCTGAAGTTTGATCTTAGATTACCTGTAGCCTACCTGTATTTTGCGTGACAGTAAGTTATAAAACCATTTATGAAAACCCCTTTCATTACACTCGACCAGGATTCGAAACTCGATCATTAAGTCATCTTCAGTTCAGTCTATTGTGAGAGTGATGCCCTAGACCAGTGTGATCCAACTGGTGGCCCGTAGGCCAAATGCGGCCCGCGCTCACTGAAAATGTGGCCCTCACAGTATTCTGTAGGAATATAAAAGGGAAACTCTCAGTGGTACGCGTGGATGTGAAATAGCTAATGATTTAAAGATATATATTTATTTAAAAAGGTCATGATTGCATTTTATATTACATATATTACATATATTAGATTAGTATGAATCTATATTTTTATAATGCTAAGCTGTTTTGTGAAAGTGTGTGCTGGTGCATATTTCACAATACATTATTGGGAGAATAATACACTTCTTTTGGCAGAAAAATTTGAAAAACTCCATCAACTAAATATAAAAATTATATATGAAACTAAGTATTGTAAATATATGTTTATTAAGCGTTGTTTGTTGGCCGATATTAAGTTGATGGGCTTATTAAATATATCCCTAGCTCGCGGTGCAAACTGATGATTATATTTAAGCCCTTGTGATGAAAAACGTTGGACCACCGTCTTAGACCATTCGATCACCGAATCGCGTCTACTTTTACGTGTTCATAACACGTATATAATTAAAACAACCGCACGGTCCGAGACATTGGTGACTGATGTCGGGGTTAAAATTACATTTAAGTATCCCGAGTTTTTTTTATCACTAAAAATCTTTTCAATATCACCTCAGTCACATGCGGGTAGGTTTACTATAAATCCTACCTTCCCCATCCTTTCTTAATCAGTGTAAATATGGGCTCTGCGGCAAAGTTGCCATAAACATTGTTGTTTGTCTATCCTACCTAGTCTGCAAAACCTAGCCACCTGCATTGGAAATAAGAAACTGGCAGAATATAAAACAGAAAATGTTATTATTATTATTATTATTATTTTATTGCGGCTTGACAAAACTTGGCTTCTGACAATTTAGTCCGAGTTGAGTTTCATCACAATATTCTTTATTTTTGATTTATGCTTTTTATTTATACATCTATCCGGTTAGGATCCTAAACCTATTCCTAGACCTAGTTTACTTAAATCTAACTTACACCCAACTTACACCTAAAAAATAATATTCTCCTATTCTCTAATTTCTCCCCTGTCCTATATTTATCCTAAACAATCTTTAACTCATTTTAATACCTATTTTAGCGGGGCTAGACTCCGCCAAAAACCATTTCGTGTGTCTTACCTACTCACTACATGCAGGGGTTGGGTGCAAAACCCACGATCAAATTACTTACTTTTGGCCGCAAGTCCCACTTTCAGCAAAATCATGACGAAGGTTTACTTTTCTCTATGGCAAAATTCACGGTCTCAAACCCCATGCCACCTAAATATGCAGATAACATGAATAGATAGTAAAACGCAGCGGGTAAAAAAACCTCTCTCAAGTCCACATACAAGGAAACACTCTGTCCCAGCCCGACAATCTTAGTTTTGTCAATTCGTTTTGTAAATCTCTTCCGTTGTCGAGAACTCGGATTGCATACTAATTGTACAGTTTTATTTTATTTATTTTTTGTCTCATCTCCGCTGCTATTAATATTTTGAAACGGGAATAATGAAGCGGCAATAAACAAACCTAATACGAGATACATCAAGGAACTAAAAGCTGTAATACACGCTCCAAGACGTCTCCAGGGGGGGAAATTGAAATTGGGTTCTGTGTTTTCATTAGACGCCGAATTAGTCTTTACTAGCCCAGTGTCTGAGATATATGCCCGAGTCAGTATTTAACTTGATACTTTGTCTTAAAGCACTTTCAATCGGTGGTTAAAAACTTTAAAACGTTTTTAGTGCTTTATTACTTGGTCATAATTCCAACATGGACTTGAAATGTATATTATCCCTTTCGGTGTTCACTGTCTTCTTTCCCTTCCCTTTTTCCTCCCATCGAATATTTTATTTAATTTCTTGTTCCGTAACGTCTTAACACGCAAGTATTTATTTTCTGAATTCGTGTATTTTTAATTTTTTTATTTTTCTGTGGCTTCTCTTCATTTTGGCTTATGTTAGCAATAAATGACAGCTATACAAAACTCAGCAGTGACCGAGTGGTTTAAGACGTTATACTCGTGCTGCACTTTGCCGCCGTCAACGTAAAGGTCGAGGTTTGAATCAGGGTCGGGTGATCCGCTTCGGTAGCCGCATGGTCTTAGATCTAATTTGGTGGTATTTTGTTCGCGTATCCCCCAACTATAATTTCTCTTTAATTTTGTACCTCTGAAGCTTTTGGTACATGAAGCAAGCAGTACATATTTTATAAACTTCATCTTGAAATAAACTACACACAACATAAATTATTAAATAGTTAAATTTTAAATGAGAAATATAAATGTATTTCTTTAATTTTACGTACCCCCTTAGATTTATTCACATACCCCCGATTGAATTCCAATGGACTCTAAAGGATTCACTAACGCAACAGACAAAACTGCCAATGACGGAGAGATCATGGTTTGAATCCTGGTTTGAATCATGTGTATTCAGGTTTTCCTAAATAGTTTTCCACGCAAATGTGTGTACACTTACTCTCATTTAAACCCTGACTATCTCTAACCCATTACGGAAATTAGCATATAGGAATTTAATCCGAACGGGTAGTAAAACTCGCTGCTAAAAAAAAAAGTGTGAGCTTAACTGTGGCCTTCTCAACTTGTGTACGTTGATGCGTGTAAACAAATGCTTAGGTTTCATTGGGTTAAATCGTTTTACTGCACGTACACATTAAAAAAATAAACACTCCAAATTTGGTTGTTGTGTGTAATACTCATTCCATTCAAAGTGCCTAAGTTAAATTCATGTTTTTACAATATAATTTTCTCGACTGAGGGGTTATCACAACATAATTTTCTTGACGGAGCGGTTTTTACAACATAATTTTCTCGACTGGGGGGGTTTTTACAACATAATTTTCTCGATTGAGGGGTTTTTAAAACACAATTTTCTCGACTGAGGGGTTTTTACAACACAATTTTCTCGACTGAGGGGTTTTTACAACATAATTTTCTCGACTGAGGGGTTTTTACAACACAATTTTCTTGACTGGAGGGTTATCATAACATAATTTTCTCGACTGGAGGGTTATCACAACATAATTTTCTTGACTGAAGGGTTATAACATCATTTCCTCGACTGAAGGGTTATAACATCATTTCCTCGACTGGAGGGTTATCATAACATAATTTTCTCGACTGGAGGGTTATCACAACATAATTTTCTTGACTGGGGGGTTATTATAACATAATTTTCTCGACTGGAGGGTTAGCACAACATAATTTTCTCGACTGAAGGGTTATAACATCATTTCCTCGACTGGAGGGTTATCACAATATAATTTTCTCGATTGAGGGTTTTATATATTATAATTATAACATCACAATTTTCTTGATTGAAGGAGTGTCACAAATTATTACACTTTCTCGCCTGAGGTTTTATCACAACATGGTGTTACACAGAGTGGGTAAACCATTATAAGTGAGTTGATTTCATTAGGTACATCCTTGACGTAGTTCTGCTATCGCTGTATTAGTTTGTTGAACTGATGTAAACTCCAAGTGCTTTCTATAACTTGTGACTTACTCCTTATTAACAGTTCAAAGCTCTGCATTCACATGGTGGTAAGTTCACGTGATACGAACTCTCAGTCCAACTATCAAGTGGAAGTGTAAAGTTGATAAATTCCATTAACAACTTTGTCGTCATAGTTAACAAGGTTATTTATTATAGCGCCAAGATGCGGGATGCATGCGAGGGGAGTTCAACCTCACTACAGTAAAATCATGAGTCGCTGATAAGCTTAGATCAAATAACAAATATTTTTATAGCACCGCGCCTTACTACCCGCTTGGCTTATACGCCGACAAAATATATTGTTATGATTTCAAAAGTGACAAAATGTATGTTACAGCTGCAGAACATAATATTTTCAAACGTAAATGTGAAAATGACCTTCAATTTTTAAAGCGCGCCACTAACCTTTAGTTATATTTCCGTTGACAATTGTTGCTAAGTCAAATCTGTAGACTTTTAGCTGGCCTGGTTAGGTATGTAAGCTACGTTTGTGTCAGTGTAAGCATTTAGGTTCATACCGTATTTTGTAAAAGGATGTTTATCTTCAACTCCTTTCTTTACCGTGACGGTAGTTTCTCGGGTCGTGACGTCACGCACTGCGTACTCAAGACAAGTGGCGTATGTGCATGCTACTATGGAGGAACTCAGAACTACTGTACTTCACTTATATACGTTCCCATTTTTTAATGTACACGTATCTCTTCCGAGTGTGTCCACGTAGTCATATTATACGTGGTGGATGACAAAAGAGGCAAGGTATATTGTGATGCGATTGTTAATCGGAATTCCTACGTGTGGTGTTGTCATTATGCGTAACAAGCGGCCAAACCCCACCTCATCTTTTTTTTTTAAGTTCTATAATTTATTTGAGGTATTTCCCCCCCTCCCTACAGCTCTCCACCCTCCTATTTCCTCGTCTTACGCCCGTTAAAATTATCTGTCACAATCTAAATACCGCGGTAGTACATTGCAGACTATGTGGTCAAATGTGTATATGGGATCACTCAAAATAAATATTTGATTAAATTAAAGCAAAGGTAAACAATTACAAAGTGTATTCTTAAAAAAATATAAAGCCTTAAATTATAATTATATTCGAAATCAAAAGTGAATTGCTCTGAACCTTGGGGCTAATTAGTTAGTGTGATCGATCAGAAAATATATGCTACAACAATTTGCTCGAGGACGGTGTTAATTATTTTTCTTTTCGTGTAATACTAACCATTCTGGTTGCACGCATGTGTGTTAATCCCGATAATATGTTAGGGATAAGGAAGGTTAAAGAGGAAGTGTGCCCATATTTGCGTGGATGGTGAGTGGACAAGTATTAATGAAAAACACCCTCATTACTCACACCCTACCGGTATTCGCGTCCAGATTTTCCCTTCTTAGGTGGTCCAGCTTACTGTGAGAGTGACGACTTAGACCTTGAAATCATTTAGGTAAGCTGTGAGTAATATTTTGGAAAGGGGGGTTTAAGGGGGATGGTGTGAGGTTGAGATGGGAAGGTGTGAAGGTGTGAAGGTGCCTGCCAAATCCATCTACAAACTAAGCTCACTTTCTTGAAGCATTCCCCCCCTGGTGGGTCGTATTGTCTCATAGAACAGACTATTTCGTTACCGCGTGTTCTTGCAAAGTCGTAAAACTTTCTGTTTCCATCCGAATATATTTCGTTTACCTTCAGGCTATTTGTCACGATGCGGAGATGCTCTATTCTTGTCCTCACATCAACAACTCCCGTTATCCTTTCCCATTCCCGTTGTTGAGTTTTGTAGTGTTTGAAGATGTTTCAGATGTTTATTTGCAGCGTAACTTGACGACGAGTGCCTAGGCTAGATCAGTTTTCAAGTTGTGTGTTTACAACCTATGCGTTAAGAGTGTTATCTTCTTGAAGGGGCTATCTTCACACTTATTTATTGGTTGTGGGGATGGCAGCTCTGAAGCTTCAAAACCATGAAAACAATCTTCATTTAGGCTATATAAGAATATATTTAGCGATTTTCTTTTTAAAAATTCTTAATTTTTTGAGAAAGACTAGATCCATATTTACTTTGATCTCAGAACTTCGATAGCCTATTCTTAAGAAAAACTTATTTAAAAATAATTTAAACTTTTTATGAATAGGGTTAAAATAATAAAACTTAAAATACAAGGTGTTTAATTTTATAAGGAGGGACCTTTCACTTCTCAGATAACATTAAATTTTTAGGCGTCTGCGACGCGCCCCAGCACTCCGCCAGACGACCTCCTTAGTAAAAATCAAATAAACCTTTCGCATAGGGAAGATACACATAATTATAATTATATTCATACCGTTGTCAAGCTCGCAATAGACCGGATGGTTTGTGACTATGAGGTTGAGGTTCGAGTCTCGGTCGAGTGGAATGCCAATGTCTTAACTCTCTCAAAATAGCTTCTTTATCCTCACCCCATAAAGCGTTAAACAACGCTTGAGCTAAACGTATTAAAATAAAAAAGGCTTCTTTTCTTTAATATCATAAAAGACAAATAGTTGTTTTCGAAAACTGAGGTTGCTATTTTTAAAATAAAGTAACGTTATTAAAATTAATTTTTACTAATCATTTTTTTAACCTTTTAGTACACTTTTTCTTCAGTGGATGCACAATAAAACATAGTTAGTTTATAACTAGCTGAATAACTCTCTGTCTTTGAGAAACTCGAAAGTTCATGGCCTCCAGAACGTAAGCTCGCCATTCAACCCTATCCTGAGACACCTTAATCCAATCCCAAACCTGACACCCAACCTCCTATATGTCAATTTTCACATAATCCTTCCATCGATGTCTTAGCCCTTTCATCGCTCATACATGACCACCCCACTTCAACCTGCGTGCCTGGATTAACAATCCCTAATAGGTTTGCGGATGCATACAAAGCATGAAGTTCTTATCATATAACATTCTCCATTCCCATGTTTGTTCATCCCGCTTAGAGCAAAATATATTTATCAGTTCTTTGTTCTCAAAAATTCTCGATCAATTTCTCTTATTACAAAGTGAAAAAAGACCACGTTACATATTAGCTAACACATCCACATATTTTAAAAATTTACTATCCATTCTATATTTGTGCCTATTCAACCACTCATCATCAAATTGCATTCATACAATAAAAAAAAAGATCAAAATAGAGATCACGAATGAAAATAAACCCTGTAGAGTGGTTAATGCTTTCTTGGAACGTGAATCTGAATGAGGAGTGAAAGTTATTGTCGTTGTACAGGATGTGCGTATAATGGCCCGGTAATTAATAAACGTTTCGATATGAGACGTTCACACCTTATGCGATTAAATTGCTTTTGAAATCTCACATCACATATTAATGTTCAGGAGAAAAGGGGAAGAGGAAACTTAATTAAAGTGCCCTTTGTATGCAAGACTTGGTGAATCACGATACGTTAGTGTGTTATAGAGGAGGTACCGTGCATAATTATGTCGTGGAAATACAACTTGCAGAACTCATGCCGGCATAGAATCGCAAACCGGCCGTCTGGCATAGATGACGAGATATAAAACCCTTTGCGAAGTTCTTGCTTTTGCATTGTCATTGCGAGCACATTGGCTGAGAAGCGATATAGTGTATAATATTACACATTAGTGTTTAAAATAGTTCCCCATACCATATTACCTCTAATCATTTAATAAAACAACGAACACGTTAGATTAAAAATAATACTAGCTCCAATTGGTTGGCTTCTATGGAGTCACTCTCGTTTATATTGTTTCCTGAATGGCTTCCCTCATTCGCGGTTCTCCAATTGCGGACACTTTCCCTCTAAATTCGGCCTCCCTTCTGCCTACCCCAATAGTGTGACTATAGTACCAGCCTCGTGGTATAGTGGTCAGAGCCCCTGGTTGCCGACTTAGAGGTTTTGGGTTCAATTTCCTGCTAGAACCGGGGAAATTTTCTCGAAAGGGTAATAATTCCCATGGTCACCAGGGTTTGATTAATCAGGCTTACGTTAGGCTAAGGTCGTTATTGGTTCCACACCTTCATACTCACTATCTCCATCATCTCATCTCATCGGGACATGTAAAGAGCCTCCACAGAAAGCATGTACGACTAGTACATTCGGGCGTTCCTTGGGCAACGGTACATTATTACTGGCACATCTTTCCACAAAACTAGGCTACGATAGATATAGACCAGACACGCCATTATTATTATTATTATTATTATTATTATTATCGTTATTATTATTAGTAGTAGTAGTATTAGTAGTGGTGGTGGCGGCGGCGGCGGTGGCAGCGGCAGCGGTAGTGGTAGTGGTAGTATGAATATGCGGATAGCCCCGATGGCTAGTAAAAAACACACAGCACGATATTAGTAGCTTGTCCTTAATTAATTATAAGATAAATATGATTCCCAGATCCAAGAGTAGCGTTTTTCAACCAATGTGCTGTGAATGGTTAGCAGGTGTGCCGCGGGTGTTTTGGAGAAAACAAAAACAAAAGGAGGGGAAACAAATTGAGGACTATAACTAAATCTTTTGAAACACACGGTAATTTTTTTAATAATAAAATTATTGGAATTTTAACTTTTGAAATTTTAAATACTATATTAACACTATTTTTAATGACATAATTTTTTAAAATAATGTTGTCTCAACAGTCAGACTGCCACCACCCGAAGCTATAGGACTAAAAAGTCCCTAGGTTATATGGCAGAAGCAGGTATGTCACTTTTTGAGCATATTGTGTTTCAATATGATATCAAATGGTGTTATATAGTATGGAACGGCAGATATGTTAATAAAATCAAATTAATAGATTAATATTTTTATTTATTGACATAAATATTTGTGCTACTATGTATAAACATACTTTTACTGTCATATTGTTCACAAAAAAACTATGCTATAAAAGTGGCATACCTGCTTTTGATGGATTAGATAACAAAGTTATTAAAATATTTGACAATTACGATTATAGCCGCATCTAGATACGAGGATCATATTCTTTAAATTGAAAAATGACACCTGGACATTAGAATCGAACTCTGGATCTTTGGTTTAGTACGCCAATGCTCTAACCACTGAGCTATCATTTTTCAATTTAAGGCCAATATGATATTTAGCTGCGGATATAACTGTACTATAAGACATAGCTTATTTGTCTCCACCCTAATCCTTCATACCTACAAACAATAGGTTCACAGGGAGTTTTTGGTCACTCATGCTCGAATTGTGCATGACATTTAGTGATGTATTGTGTGCGCATATAAACAGGATACTTTTACAAGCAATCATCAGTCCTTTCGGAAACCGCACTGTAAATCACAACAGGATGTGTTTGTGTGTGTGTGTGGTTTGTTGTGATTTACGCAGTTTGTTTTAACACAATTACAGCGCCAATGACTGTCGTGAAAGTGCTTCAGTTGTTTTATTAAAATAGTATTTGTCAGATAGATAGATACATACTATTAGGCCAATCATTCGCTTTAAAATTTGTTTTTTAAATCCTTCCTCAGTCATGTGTAGACCCGTACCTGTGAGTACTTGGGCTATGGCGTCAATCTTGTCTGGTTCTAATCCTGGCTGAGGTAGTGAGTGAAGCTTTATTTCTACCAGATGTCCTTTTGACTATTGCCTCTACGAGCAAATACGAGTACACTTCCTCTAAATTCAACCTTCCTCTTCCCTTCTTCATTGGTGTGAGTATGCGGAAAAAGCCCATACGAGTTAAATCCCGGTTGGGTGTACTAAGGTACTAAGGTTGCTTTTTATAAATGGTTTACTTCTTTCACTCCACACAAATTATGTTATATTTCCTCTAATTTCCACCTTCATCATAACTACTCCATTAGAGTAAATAAATAAATGAGTCTAATCGGAACGAGTAGTGTAATACAGCGGGAAAATAAAAGTAACTTTTGTAACTGGACTGTCAGATAAACCTAGTGTTATTTCTACCAGAATCCTTTGCCAGTAATGAGTGTTATGAAATATGTTGTCTTGATAGCGAGTGGTGTTTGACGTGGCTGTGTTTGTTTTTGTTTACAGGTGAGTGGCATCCCTCCCCGTGTCACCAGTGGTCAGGTGAGACACGCTCTCTTACAAACCACTAATAGTTGGGTGAGCGATCAGCACGTCTGACTGGCTCGATTCCATCTGAAGGCTGCACAGAATGTTTTTTGTCATCTCACTGAAATTTTTCCTCCTCTCTCCGGGCGGATTCTATTTCAGTTCTTTGTGAAAAATTCTGCCTTCTAAATATCTTAATTTGAGTAATTATTAGTAGCCTTTAGCATACGAATAAAATCAAACTTTGGAAAAGTTTGTTCTTTCAGGTGAGCTGGAAGATAATTCGTTTTAATGTTAGTATTTTTACCATTTTTATAACAAAAAACTATTTTTGTCGAAGAAGTTAAAATCTTCTTTTAATAGAAACGTTCAGTTTAGTTTAATTTTAAATAAAGTGGTTGTTTCAACAGTTCTTTAATATTTGATATGGCCATCCTATAATTTGAACAGGAATGTATATCCTGATTAAAACATTTTCTCTTAACATTCAACCAAGCTCACGACAAATATTAAATACTACAATGTTGCCAAAAAAAAATATGTGTGTATGGATTATATTCTCTTTAAAACACGTACATTTTCATTTAAACACTTGTGTTCGTTTAATTTATGTTTGGGGAAAGGATAACAAATTAGAAAATGGGTGTAGTTATCCTTCTTTTCTCACGAATATGAGTCAAGATATCTCTATATTATACTAGTGGACAAATTATAAACACGAAAACATCTGTTAACCTACTCTTTATTTGATGCCGATAATTTATATCGTAGTGCTAATATTTCGCAAGAAAATCTTACAGCTTTTCAATTGGTGCGCTTTTATCAAACTTTTAATGTTGAAGATAATCTGATGATAATGCAATTAAGTATCTCGCACTTAGTCCAACACACTTTATCTCATTCGGTAGCATGTATGACTGCTAAACTAAGGGTCCCGGATTCGGCTACCGGAACAGCCGGAAAATTAATGATTGGAAAAGTATGTATTTTCCCTTTCACCGTGCTGAATTGATTTCTGGAGGCTTTATGTTGTGTCCGTTGTAGATTTAAGTTGGTTTATAAGTATTTTCATCATATAATTAGTATGTTTTTAAGGCGGCCACCTCGGTCATCGAGAAAGTATCAATCGCTGCCAGGCTACAAGGCTTAAAATACAATGGCCTGTTCTGCAATTACATCTTAAGTCTGTCTAAGCTTAAACTACCTTTCGCCCTTCACCTACAGACACCTATTGACATGCCAATAAGAAAAAGGGTAAATAAAACTAGGCCTATAAAACTTCTTATCGCAAGGTAAATTGGAAAGCTTGCTGCTAGTTCTAAAATATCTTAAAATGTTATATTTTAAGCCATTAAAAAATTACTATATTTTTTAGAGGAAGGCTCGATAAATCGAGAGCCCTTTTTCATAAAGCCAAGTCTACAGCTCCGCAAATATGCTTAAAAACTCGTTGAAAATAAGCGTATATTATATTGTCACACATATCTCTCTCTTAATAAAACTCAAATTATAGGGTTGGTATTGAAAAAAAATTCCGTTAGAGTATTTTGACTTTATTTTAGCGTGAACCATATTTTGAAATAGCGCATCTTATAATTAAATACATATTGCATTAGAGTTGAACGTCAACGCGGCAGTTTCTCGCTTACCGAGGCGGCACCCTTAAAGTACATATTAAATACACTTAATTTATATTTATATATTCACGAGTTAACTGAGATAAACAAGTTTAAACACGTGCCAGTTTGCACATGGACCCAAGCTTATATAATTTGTTTTGCCAGGGCTAGAATTCCGGCAGATGTTCTCAAGATGTATTTTGAATAATGATTGCCCACCATCCCTCTACGCATATGCGAGCACATTTACTCAAAGGTCTACCTTCATCAACCCCAATCATTATTGTAAATTGATATTCGAATAGCGTGGATGGGTGAGACGTAGTGTAAGCATAAAACACCTAATCTGAAAAGAATATAAATGTTGAATTGTTATTAACAGTTATTTGATTCTCCTGGAAGGAGGATAACAAACAACAATGTGTAACCCATAATGACCGCCTGGGACTGTGCCCTGACCGTCATGCATGCCATCCTCTCGCCTAACTATGCCGGCAACAAACGTGCTGTCACGCTGCACCTCACGCTCGTTGACCTCTTTGCACGCGTCGCTAGCCGTAGCGATCCACTTTAGAGGTCGCGTCCGGTGTGGAACCTACCTGCGGATTCTCATCAAATTATCCCCAGACGGCTGGCTTAGCTCGCGTTGAGTGATGGGGAGGGGGGGGGTCAAGGTCATTTGTAAATTGGGTCACACGATAGGGTGATCAATACCGGCAAGGTGTTCGTTTATAGAACAGAGACTCAGGTTAAGTTCTGAACAGAACAATAATTTCAGTAAACACTTGTTTTCAAGCTTCGCCTTTGGGTGCTAAATTCGCTCTCACCCAACCTGTCGTAAATGCTCAAATCAAATAAAAGGAACTAGTCAGGTGTCAGGAAATGAGGGCATATAAAAAGATATTAAAGTAAACTAGGCTACCCATATTTTATTGGAGAGTAGTTCAAAATACACACTATGTTCCATTAGTTGCAACATAGTTGAACCATCCAAGGTAAGTTTGGTTTCTTTCATGGTAAACTGAGTGTACATCAGGTTTACAAGCACCTGACAGCTACTTCTAGATCACCAATCCTACATTCATTGCATCCGACCGGAATGATGAGCAACTAAATGAGAAACGCATGCGCTTTAATGACTTTTGCCATTAACAGACGCTATCGTTTCTTAACCTATAAATAATCTAATAGTCGTCTCACAAATGAACTAAACTTTCTAAGTATTTTAATCTTGAGGAAAAGTTGTAAGTGGAGTGACCCACTTTATTCCTAATTCGCGTGTTTCTCGTCTTACTACCCGTCCCCGTTTAACCGCATATTTACACAAATGAGCTTAGGGATTTTGATGGTAACAACCAGAGGAAATGTACCCTCATATGTGGAGACTCTTCAGAAAAACAAACTAACTACACCTGGCCGGGGTCCAAACCCCGACCTCCCCGATACCAGCAATCCATAGGAGAAGAGACTGTTGCCTAGACATTGTGTCCAGCGATGCAGGTTTAATCCTCCCTAAATATTAAATTCCTGATTTTTTACGTTCTCATATCAAGATAAAGTATTGTTAATGTTACATTGTTTACCTAGATATTGTGATGAATTTTTACGTTTTACGTACGTCCGAACCAAAAAATTGAGTTTTACAATTAGGTCAGTCTTTATATCTTTCTGTCGTTCTGTGTCTGGACACAGAACTGAAACTATTTGATGGATTTTGTTCAAACATGATGCTGGATGCTATAGGTAATACCTCGGAACATTATTTTGATCCGATCCCTCATATTAAGGGCAAATTACTGATGAGTGATTTTTTTTTAATTCCAAAGTTTTTTGAAAATGGTTATAACTATTTTGTTTAAAATAAATATCAAGGGAGTGTTCGACCTTCCAAATAACTATATAGGCTATTATGTTTTGGGGTAAAAAAAATGTTAACGTTTATTTTGGAAGTGTTCGACATGTTTTTTGGATGGCAATTCTTCTAATAGTAGTTTACTGTTTTAAAAATTTGAATATATACAAAAAATGCCTAATGTGATTTGGCCCAAAATATATATATTTTAAGTTTCTTATATTATAAATATCAATATATTTGATTTTTCTAAACATATATATATTATAGTAGTTTACTGATGACTGATTTTTGTAAAATTTGATAGCTTTTTAAAATATCTTGAAAGATTTGGTTTAAAATTAGTATCGGAGAACTATTTTACGTGATCAATAATAATGTGTTTATTTTTCTAACATCAATGTATTTAAGGGTAGTTTACTAGCGATAAATTATTTTTTTTAAATAAAATTTTTCGAAATTGCTCTTTAAGATTGATTTCGATAGGTAGGATAGTTTCGATAGGAAGGGTAGTTTACAAATAACATATTTTTGAAAATCAGAAGTTTGTTACAGTTATTTGAACAATTTGGTTTAAAATCTATATATAAAGATTTTTTTATAATTAACAAAGTGATGTGTATGTTTTTATGGGAAAAACTTACTTGTGTGTAGTTTACTGAAAACCTACTTTTAAAGTTTTTTTTCCAAACTATACATCTAGTACAAAATATGAGAAAGCTTGTTCGAGTGTGTCCTGCCACCTATTTTTCAATTTCCTGTCACTTTTAATTTTTCAACTGGCAAAGTAATATTGGTAAAAATTTTTTCTTACCATACACTACTTTTCTTTTTATACATTTTAATTGATCGTGCTGTCCACATCGGTGGGTATGCGGCCTAGATGTCATGTTTATCTAGTTTGGTTTGCTGGTGACGGGGAGCTCGGGTTTCGATTACCGCTCAGGTGTATTGAAGGTGTTATTTCCTTAACAGTTTTCCACTCTCCCAACGCGTGAAGCTCCGTATAGGCCTACACAATTATTAAATAATAATATTTTAAAGACAACTTTTTAGAAGGGAAGATTTCCCGTTTCTAAAATGGCCCTTTAATTTTTTCCGGAAAGTCTCTCGACTATTTCTGGGCTAACCATTGCTCATGAGGTTTTTCCGATTGAAAATGAACCGGACAATTTTCATCTTTAGTCGAGGCCATCCTCTGGCGCTTGGCGGGAGGAAGGAGAAAACGCCGGTGCGCCTGTTTACGTCGGTCTTTATTTAGCGGCCCGGCCTGCCGGCAAACAAACGAGAGATCCGTAAGAAAGATGTATCCCTCGCCCATCCATCTCTTCCTTGTCTAACGGCTCTATTATTCTGGCCGGCACTAGTTTACTTGAAGCCATCTTCTGTAAATATCGCCGTTGCGACGCGTTTGCTACCCCTCTCCCCCTATCCTCCCTCCTTCAATCCCCCCTCCCCCTATCCTCACTCCTTCAATCCCCCCTCCCCCCATTATTTCAACCCTCAACAGTTTTTTATTAGTTTTGTTTTACTTGGCTGAAAACGCGGATCTCTCCCGGACAGCTGTGACTAGTTCAAACAGCGCCTGCGCGCGCGCTGGTTGGAGTGTCTACTGTTGTTGGGCAGATGCGCAATCCAATTTTCATGGGAAGGGCCTTTTATCAAATACAAACATATTTTTTGCAGTCAGCTATGATACTACTAAATTATCAGTGTTATTTTTTATTTATTTATGTTATCTGTCCTTAAGTGACTGCTTCAGCTAACATGGCTTGACGTATGAATACGTGAAAGTAGATCTAGTACATTTTCTACCTGGTAGAAACGGTTCTTTCTATGATAATTAGACTTAGGAATATTGTATCGGAAGAAAAGTTATCAAAACTGTATTTAATTATGTACAAATGAAAATTATCACTATAGTGTTTTTTATTTTCATTTATTTTTTAAACATTAGTACAGCTATTTAATTCTTTCCTCATAAGTGAGGTAAGCGAGCCATTGAAAGGTTACACCTTTCCTTAAGCCATAGATACAATATTTATACAATGATCTTTTCTTCTTGGAGTGGTGGGAAATCAATTATGTCGTTGAGTTGGGGTACGGAATTTGTTAACTTTATTCGATATTTCAAACGAATAGCGTGTAGTTCCTGAACCTATAGCATGGAATAAAAGTCATTAAGGCTGATATCCATGAAATAGGCCATATGTGGCAGAATATTTGTAGGTCTCCGCTGTTAAACCCCATGTTGTTCCTGTAAGCCTTTTTTTTAGCAAATTAAGGTGGCGTAAAAAATCAGCACGCATTTTCTGGAGTTCAGGCTTCCAGGATAAGTGTTGGTCAAATATTACACCTAGATATTTTATAGTTGGATTTAATATTAATTTGTTATTTTCAACAATAGTATTAAACTGATTTGCCTCTCGGTAAGATCTAAATTTGTGTTTAGTTGGTCCAAAAAGTATCACTTGAGTTTTTGCTGCACGCCACCTTTCGCACCATTCTATAAATTTGTTAATTTATATTTGTAGAGATTTGTTTATGGTTGATACTGTCCCGCAAGTCGCCAAAAAAAGCTCTTTCATCTGCATAATGTAAACTATGCATTTGGTTGTTCAAAGGTCCGGTCATGTCACGCAATATATTATAATATGTACAACAAAGGAGAAATAACTGACACTTGTGGGACTTCAGACAGTGGTTGAAATATTCTGGAAATGGAATTAATTATTGATGAGTGATGACTATCTTCCGTCGTAGAAGAAGGACGATCTAATTCGTAGATAGTTAATTTGAATTCATAATATATTAAGTTTGTATATAAGTCTTAGGTGACATGCTTTATTGAAGACCTTTTTGAAATTAAATAACATCAAATAAGATTGTTAACCAGATATTACAGTTTAAGGGGAAACGTACACGTTATAAATTGTTCATGGGTCAAATTGAGATACAAATAAGTAAATATGATAAAATTACCCCCTCCTAGAACCCCTTCACCCCATGAAACACTTACATATACCTGCATTATTGACATTTTGGTCAGAGTTAGATCGCTCAAAGAGGCTGTACCTATATCGCTTCGCAAGTTCAAATACAGCCGCAAGATAGTAAATATGTACTTGAGTCGTTTTAACACAATAGATAAGCAACTCTAAGAAGAAAAAAACCTCTATCTCCGGTCAGGCGAGTGAAGCATAAATAGCCGGTTGGAAAACGGGGGTTGGGGAAAGAGAGAAATGAATCAATCAGACAAGGATAGCACAGTTATTATTCACTCTTCAGGTCACCTACAAGCTTTATTTGTTATACTATCTGACGAACTAAACAAACTGATTGGGCGGCACGGGCCAGCAAGGGACACTTGACATATTTACACGAATGACAAATGAATGAAAGGGAGAATATGAAGGAAGTGCAACCATATTTGCGCAAATTCATATACAATTCCTTAAAATTGCTTTACTGTACATAGAATAAAATAGTAGAAGATGAAGGGGAACTTTGATCTAGTTAAATTTTGTATATTTTTATTGTACACTGGTTTGGAGTAAAAATAGGTCTACTGTTCATTGGATATCTTTATATATTTTTGTATTTTCACTAGTCTAACAAAATGGCTGGAGTATCCACATTTAATTACGCTAGTTGGGTAGGGTGAGTAAGATGCATTTAGAGGGAATTTATTATATGTATTAGATTAGAGGGAGAGTGGACAAGCATTTAACTAAAATAATTCAGTACTCAAGGCCGGGATTCTTATCCCGACCACCCCGCTATAAGTAAATGATATAAGATGATATTGACGTTTAGTCCACGTGTCCACCAAACCTCTATGCGCCTTTTACATAATTATTTTCAGTCGTTGTATCATGAGTTTATAGTTTTTAAAAAAAATATGTTTGTTTATTGAACTTAATATTTGTCTATTATATCATAAGATCCTAGTTGTTATATAATTGATATTAGTGTTTCATATTATTTATTTTTAAAGAACAGACCCAAAACTCATATCGTTGTCCGGCGCATTTACCTATAAACGATTTCCCGCTCTGCCTCTACACAAAGCGGGTACATTTTCCAAGTTCGTATTTCCCAAGTAAGCCCGTTATTTTAAAATTGGATACTCACGTTGCCACAATGGCGTAAATAAAATCTTAATCATTGTATTTATATTCTTATTCCGTTTAATTAATAATGCAAAGAGAATATAATACAGTAATCCAAGTATTATTGGAAGCTTTTGCTAAATTTTAAGCTAGTAAATATAATAAAACTTATCGATACAAAGCCAAATTTTAGTGACTTTAAATCAATGTTGATGATTGGGGGCTTCTTATAAAAAAACAAAATCGGCGTCTAGTCAACCCACTCCTCAGACTACCCTGTCTATAGTCAGGTTAAGATAGGAAGATACATTTTTGACAGTTACTTAAAACAATTTTAATACGTCAAGTCATGTGAGTCGCATGGGAATATCAACATTTGTTGAATATCTGTCAAGGGTGTCCTGGAATTTAATGACAACCTTTTCTCTTAGTTTAAAAAGGTTTTTAGATAGTGCCGCTATGCTCATGGCAGATATTCAATAACTGTTGACCAAGTGAAGAAAATTAAACTCTAGGTTTTTATAAAAGCAATATTAGATTTATTTTTACAAAAACACTTTTTTTCTATTAACACTGCAAAAAACACCTTTTCTCACGTGGCAATAAACTAACTAATATTTTCTTATTTTGTATTAACCGTAAGTAAAGCAGGTATTTTTTGTCAACTTTTGAGGGGGTGAAGAAGTTGAACCCCCAAACCCCCGTTGCTCCTAGCTAGGGCCTGGTTTCTTTATCCATAGCTGTATCCAACACGTCATTACATTGACTCATTAGTGCAATAATTTAATATTACGCTTACCTATGTTATTTTTAAAAGTGATTTTATACAAACTGACATCTAAGAAACTAACGCCGGTAAATTAGAAAAACCTCAAATGTTCAGGTTTGAAAAAAAATGTATTTGTACAACCACTAGACTTTGATATATACTGTTTTTGACTCATTAGAAGCAAGAGGAAATGACTTTCCTCTCTTCACTAGACGTCGCTTTGCTTTTCATTGTTTCGGTGACCCAGTTCTTAACAGAAATTGCACTGTGCTCTNCATTCGAATTAACCGGGAGAATACGGAAAAGTCTTTGGACAGAATGAGTATTTTCACAAATTTTAAATTACAGTTGAAAGAGTTTTAAAAAATTACAATAATTTAATTGATATAGAACACGTATTATGTACTGTAGTTTTATAACTACATACAAGGCTGCGTCTAGGGTGGGGGGGGGGGCAAAGGGGGCAATTGCCCCGGGCCTCACATTCCAGGGGGACACATTTCCTCCAAAACTTATTAAATTCAATTACAGGTAATATTCTAAATCTCGCATCGAATAGTGTACTGTAACCGCATGGCTTAAATTGGAAGACGAGTTTGTGTAATATTGTTTGTTATGAGTTGCGAATGACAAAACAAACGTTTCAGGTTGTTTTGATTACTCTATAAACAAAATCTAGAAGAGCTGACCACAAAAGTGTTGTTACCATTCCTTTTTGAGAAACCAGGCCAGGGGGGCACGGATAAAAGATAAGGAAACCAACCAGCCATCCTGGCTGACTAATCAACACCGAAGTCTTAGGGGTCACTCTGACTGATTCGGGACTACGAGGACTAGGACGTCGGTTTATCAGTACTTATCTTGAGGGCTGCCGCTCGAGCCCGGGGTACCGGGGTTGGGAACCGTATAGTCAGACAGGTCATGGGGAATCCCTAGCAATACCTCGTTTTGTCACAAGCTTCCAAGTATTCTCTAAGTTATTTCATTCTAATATTTCTACCAACATCACATTTGTAATACACATAGTAGTACTAATAAACCTATTTAAAACCCAAGCTTAACATCACTCACGAACCCACACACAAATATACCCCCATCACCTCCTCCTTATCCTCGGCCATAGCACATCTTGACAGTTTCTAAGGCCCACGTTCACAAGGCTAAGAAGGGGATGGTGACACTACAGACAACTAACGGCAATAATTCGCTTAGTGATAGGATTCCATTCCAGATTCCTGAAAACCCTATCTAACTTTATGTAATATAAGATTTACGTTAAATTCGATTAATGTGCTGCAGTACAGTTGAATACGCCACCATTGTGGTACTGCTGTGGATCCACAGAAAACTATCAGTGCAATGTTACAAAGAGGAATTCACTTTTGTTATCTTACTTAGATTGATTGTTTACATCTAATAAAGTACAATCATCTAATGGGTTGATAAATATTCCATAAAACATGAGAAATTATTAAGTAGCATAAGTCTGACTACGTATCAACATATTATAATGGCTAAAACTGAAAAACTGACATACAAAAGGGGGCCTCAGACTTTTTTTTTCCCCCGACGCACATTTTCTTATAACGGTCCTGAATGGATATATCATTGCACAAATATATCGTTATGTATAGGAGTTTTCACCGTTTTTATATCTAAAATATAAATAATGCGATCTTAACATGCTAATTATTATCAATAGAAGATTTGGTCTTTTCAATTTACTTGTTTGGAGAAAACATTTATTGGAATGTATCCCAAAAAGTAACTACTTTTCCTCCTAAAACGGTGAAGTAGGAATGAGGAAGGTAACATTTTTGAGAAAATGCTCACATATATGAGTAGGGAGAGTGGAAAACCAATACTGTAAACCCACACTTCGCTTGGGATTCGAACCCCTACATCTTTATTACCTTCAAACCAGACCCGATGAGATTAAATCTCATCTTGCGTGTCCACCGATGGCTGTTTAAAACATATTTTATTTGGTTGGAATTTAAATTTTAAAATGAAGGCAGCGTTTAGAAACACCTGCCGATAGTGTTTGAACATTAAACAAACCACACTGGTTATCAACTTTTTTTATCAATCTTTTCTTTGGGTTTTTTTTCCCCGCGTATTCCTACCCTTCAGGACTATACACATTTAATTTATCTTACAGGTTAGGAATTAGTTTAGTAGGATTAAGAGAAATGTTA
This sequence comes from Timema genevievae, assembly GCA_902155825.1. Classification (NCBI taxonomy): domain Eukaryota; kingdom Metazoa; phylum Arthropoda; class Insecta; order Phasmatodea; family Timematidae; genus Timema; species Timema genevievae. The sequence goes on along the minus strand of CABFWO010000307.1, from coordinate 247,694 downwards.
CCCGCATTTGTGCAGGAAGAAGGCGTATTACTCGGTCTATGAAAGACCCGTCTCGGTAGGCTTACACCTGGCTGGGATTTTAACCCTGACCGCGTAACTGACTAAACAAACTAGATGAGCTTGGCTATATAGTCTGCTTGCCCAAATGTACGAGTTTTATCGAGTGAAGTGGTAAATTATTATCACCGTGGGAGTTAGCCTAAAGTGAGTTTATAAATGTATCTGAGAATGTGTCGGATGTTGAAATATTTCATGTAAGCCATTTAGAGTGTTTTATTACACGTGGATTGAGTCTGACCCATCTATATTTTTAACGTGTACACACTATTTCCCCAAGTTGAATCGTATAAAATGTATGTATATGTAAGACCGAGACCTTACTGGTGACACCAAAATGTGCAGTGTCACTAACTACTTCTTGGATGTTAACCCATAGTTTGGTCAATCTGGTCGAACGTTCATTCAAGATTGTCCAAACTCTAAGTGAAATGAGTAACCGGAGATCAATCAGACATGTATAACTTGGGTTTGATGTTTGTTGCACGGAACTTGAAGAGGTAGTACAGAGACAATATTGCGACTGTGCTAGTCCATGAATAAAGACATTTAGAAAGAATCAACTTATGGTTTGAAATATATATATGTTTGGCAAACATGTCGGTCGTTAATGTCGTCAACTGGTCCTTCATATTTAAGTCCTTAAAGCCGTAATGGTAAACCATATCCTATCCCTTAGCTATGTATATTTCTTATCTACCCCATATAAATTGAATAGGACAAGTAAGCGTTGGGTTTGCATTAAGATAGATATAGTTTATTATTACGGCTCATGCTAGATACTTACTTACGTCAATCGGCTTGAAACGACAACACTTGATCATGGTGTTACTATCCATTTGCACAGACAAGGTATACACCAGAAACCGATCCTCACCCCTACCGCATTAGCATAATTAATGTACGAGTATATAGTCTATATATAATTAAATACGCTATGTATGTATGAAACCCGAACGCTAGGTAAGATGGCGGAGGGAGGGTGCATTGCAAGGCTTTATACAAGATTATTTCCATATGAAGTGCCAAGCTGACGTTTATAAACATTCCTAGATTTACTTTTATGTATTCATACGTTAAGTCGTGTTATATGAAAATGTGACTTTTGAAAGATATTACTAATACCTATAAAATAACACTAATAATGTAGTAAAATGTTACCATTGTCCGCACCAAAAACATGTTTGTATTTTCTAAAATGCTTTAGCTATGAAAATAGGGTTTTCAGTGGTTGCCGGACTACTGGCGAGCCCGTCACGTCGGTGAAATGCATCCTCAAGTGTCGGTGGCGCGGCATTGATTCGTTCTGCTTATCGCTCCAACACACGCTGCTGCCCTGTTCTTATTGGTGGGTACTTTTGTCGTGACACCTGGAACCGTGAAGGCACGTACTTTTAACGGTCGTGTATTCCTACTACGTTTCGAAGTAATTGGGATTTAAAAAAACACCTTTTTATTAGTCCTCGTAACAAAAAGTTAGGCACTTCTCTTTTACATTTGAACCATTCCCATGATTGGAGTTTCTTGAATTGCTTATTCTAGGGCACCCGCCGTGATTACATTCTAGTTATGAGTGGTCTTGATGGGCGCTCAGCTCTGGATGGCTACAGCTGTTAGAATATTGTATTTGTCTTTATATCAGGTTGGCTACAACCGCTAGAAGATTGTATCTGACCTCATATCTGGTTGGCTACAGCTGCTGGACTAAACCGACATCATCTCGACTCTTCAGTCGCTATCCATTGATTGGCTAGACGTGACGGGGAGGGAGAGACTTGTCGTAGGCACTTTACATATTTGATCCAGCTGTGGAACAATACCAGTAGCTACCCTTACCGGTGGTCATATGGTCTCGGGCGTAAGTCCCTGGATTTATTGTGATGGGCAGTTCGAGGTTAGAATCTTGGCTGGGTGAACCGGAAATGGTCTTGTAATTTCCTCTCAATTATTATTTGTATTTCCTCTAATCTTCCTCATCCTTACCCCTAGATTAAGCTCCTAGTAACTATTGTGTTAAGTCTAGGCCCTAATAATTAAAATAAGGTATCAATAGTTTTGGAAAGTACTAATTTTTATCGCAAGATTTCAATTGTTTTTCTTGTTTGTTTGTTTGTTTGTGTTCGCGCGCGCGTGCGCGTAGGCGGTAGGCCTACTCGGTGACTTACACCCAGACTATCCGAATATTTACATAATTGGGCTTAATATGAATAAGATATAATTTAGAGGAAGTGTACTGCATTTGCATGGAGGAAGATTTGAAAATTATTTAGTAAAGATCACATCAGCCTCGATCTTCCCTCACCGGCAAACAACACGAGACTGATGCCTTTGTCCGCGTGCCAGCCGGTGTCTGTGCGTTATAAAGATAGCCGCACATAGTTTGCTGAATATAGATTTATGTCCTTGTAGAAACATTTTATTGGGCGTTGAAATCAGAAACGCCCATGAACATGCTAATGAGGCAGAACACCCTTTTGTCGTAACAAGGGGGGAAGATAGTGTTTCGTAACGGGTAAAAGGATGGGGTTGGGTAAATGTCTGGCCATTAAGACCAGGGTGTGAAATATCTCCCTTGTAGATGAAGAGCAGGCCAGTATAATAGGATGGTTGGGTTGGGTTGGGGGGGAGTTTATAGCTGCTAGTTTCGGGGAATGTCTGGGCAAGGGCTGCACGGCCCTGAAGCGATGACATTCATCGTCTTCATCGTCTTCATCGTCATCCCCTCTATTCAAATGCCGTGACGTCACCCCTCATATCACACATTGTCCTTCATCCTCCAGGGACATGGGAAAAGGTCTGGACGGCAAGGTTAGTTCTTCTGCCGACTATCAGATGAAAAAGTGGTTTGGGGGATAAGAGTATATCACACAGATAGCCACAGTTGCATCATAAACCACACATTTAATATCCTTAAATCCTAAAATTAAGGGTACCTAGTTTATTGAAGGACAAAAGGAGATAAAATTGATTTTCTCAAAATTTGCTTTAATTATTTTTATTGAATTTTGTACTATGTAGGCATTGTTAAATATTACAAACAGAATGGGAATTCTCGTTTTTGCACGAAAATGACTATGAGGGCACTTTACATAAGCAGAAATTTCCAGTTTTGATGATATTTTTGTAACTATTTGAGATACGAAATAACTTATCATTGTAAAGTTGTAGTATTGTTAAAATTAAAAATATTTTAAGCTGTAATAGTTTCTGAGATATAAGTAAACACATTTTTCTTTTTATGGAGTAGACCTACTACTTAGAAATATGAAATTGATTGGTATGCTCTTTGGTGGAAAGATATGCCCCTTTTTTCCCCTCATTGTTTCTGTAACAATATATATTATATAGGCTTGTTGGTAAAGTGTTTCTGCAACATTGTATATTATTTCGTTTCACAAATTTTTACTAGTTTTTAATAAATGTCTTTATTTTAGAATTAAAGAGAGAAAGTATGTCCGGCGCACCAGAGCGTTTTCTGTTTTTGAGTTTGACACATAGGCCTGCATCAAAGTCTCGGGATCGATCTTCAACTATAACTTTTGATAGCTATTATCAATTCCTATAAAGTAACACTAATAGTATATTAAAATGTAATCAATGTTTACCATTAAAAAAATATTTTCTAAATGTTTCTTCCGTTAGAAATTAAACTATATCTTTCGTGCCTGAAAATCTGCTTGAAAAGTAATTATTTTTTTTATATTGACATTTAATAGTCAGATAGGTAGTTGTGGTCACCATAGTTGCACGCATGGAGAAATTATATTTGGTTCCTTTCATATCTTGTTTCAGTAAGTAGTGTAGTAACGTTCATACCAGATGGTTTCCCGTGATGATCCCAACGGAGTAGCTTCATCTCTCGTATATAATTACATAAATCCTATGTTGGGTTATCGGATTACGGGTGACGTAGCCGTGGCTACCATGTTATTAAAACCCACGCTCTCGGTAATTCACGGGATTGAGAGCGGAAGGTAAGAGATGGGTTTTTTTTCTGTAGTTCCAGACAGAACTAGCGCACCGGTACTTTGTGAGCTGCATCGGCGGCCGTCGCTTGACCCTGTAACAACTAATCAAGTCGGCCGAGAGAGTTTTCTTCAGCATTGAAGCTTGTTTGATGATCCACACACTATAGTGCCATCGAGAATATACATATTTAAAATGTGAAGCGTTCCCCTTTAAAAATGATTCCCCAAGTTCTAAACATTTTTTTTATTAAAGCTATAGGCCCACACTAGAGGTTGTGACCATAAATTTTAAAAATATCTTAAGGCAAAGTTGTAATATCAATAAAAAAAATCATTTCTTTTGTCATAAATTTTCAAGTTCGACTAAACGGTTGATGCGTCAACAGGCAGCTAGTTTTTTTTAATAATCTTTATTATACCGTATTTGATCATTTAAATAAAAAATTGACTAGGCCTTATTCAAGGATGCCACACATCTAGAAAACTGAGAAAACCAGGAAAAGACAGTAAATAAAAAAAAAATTAATTAATTTTGGACATCTAACTCTCCGCACGTCCATCATAGACTCTGCCTTAAAATATAAGTGAAGAATGACCCTGGGTACGGGACGATTCCTGGATAGCTCAGTGGCAGAGCATTGGCGTACTAAACCAAAGGTCCCGGGTTCGATTCCCGTGTCCAGGTGTCATTTTTCAATTTTCAGAATATGATATCTAGATGGAGTAGTCTTCATTAAAAGCATAAATAATAGCTTAATATTTGATTTTTAAATAGTTAGCTTTCTCGTAAAATAAAAGGCGAAATGATTCAAACTTACGCCTACTCCGCCTTCTCCCTGAACTACTGGACTACGTGACGACTGCATATAGATCAAATCAAGGTCAAATCATTCTCTTTCAATCACCAAATGCATGACTTGACATAAGCATTTTATCTAAAACTAGTTTTAAAGTCTGTCTACGACAGGTTGGTTATAACTTATAATATTAACCAACCTAATTAAACCTAATCTTCAATTGATAGACGCATGAAAGGTTCGGCTATGTTTGTAAGAAAAAAAAGTATCTTTCTGTCAGTTATTATATAAGAGTGGATAAAATGAGAGTGAACTAAATTAATTCTATTTTTATTAAATAAAAAAATATACAATCCGTATCTCTTGTGTTTTGTCCTCTTAAGTGTCCAAAGTTTCGGCTTTTTGGGTCATCTAGGTGCTTCTGGAGGGTGCGGAAAGACACACCTTAGAATTATTTAAAAATATTTAAAAAACCACACTTAATTGCATTAAGATTATAAGATACTATGTAGATCACTTGATAATCATAATAAACATAAAGAACCTAAATGATGTAATTTTGTGAAATTTGTCGGGCTATGTTCACAGTCTGGATGTGGTATATTTGTTCTCATATTGTAGAAATTTAACTTTAAATATAAATTGTTTATTTTAGTTTGATATCAGCCCTTAAGGGCCCATCTCACTCCCGATTAACTGAAATGACTACTGCGGGTTACTGCACCACGATGCGGTGCATGGCCTGAGCTGTAGGCCTATTACCTTCACGTATCCATACGTCAATTCATGTGCTCGGCAGTTGTCACAATTGATAGATATTATCAATACCAATAAAATAGTAAAATGCCATACATTTTGGCCGCAAAGAAAAGCTATAGTTTATAAAAGCCCCCTTATTTGAAAATTGGACTTAACCTAAGCTACACTTTATCGGTGGGGTGAGACGTATATTTGTGTGGTTTTGCACTAAAAGGTGTTTAATCTTTTCATAGCATAGTTTTGAAAAATACATAAATACCAAAATACATTATGCTTAAATCTTGCTAGAAGGAAACTTTACAATTATTTACAATATTTTCACGTTTGTACAAATGTTGTGCTTCAAGGATTGGCAGCTATGCAAAAGTCACATTTAAAAAAAAATTAAATGTCTTTTCTTTATCCTTTTCTCTAAAGTTTCTGTAAAAATGGTCATTTCTTCTGAAAAACATAATTACCGCTTTCCATTCTCTCAACACTGATAGTGTTGTTTTCTTAAAAAATTCCACCTTGCCCTTAGGATTTCCTTAGCTTAGAACATTGGTTCCCAACAATCTTCACTTCTCCGTGCCCCCCTCCACCCGCTAGGATGTGATACTAATGAAATTAATCTAAAAAAAGCTTTGTTTTTTAGTTACTTCTTTATTTTTGTACAAAAATTAATAATGGTACAAATAAAATGATTGAAAATTGGTTGGCACAGTTTTGTTTTCATTATCTCTTGAATATTGGGTTTGACAGATAACACCGCAAGTCGCTTTCCACTTGAAGTCGACTACGTTTTCGAGTTCTTATGGGAGTCATGGTTGAGAATTCGGTGGTGTTGCACGTGGGCGTGGTGGTAGCTGAAGGGGAGGTTAGAGAGATGAAATAGGGGCTGAATCTGAGGTTTGCGGGCATGAAAATAAACACGTACTTGCGCACGAGCGTCTTACTTTTTGCTGGACACCTAATAGATGAATTACAACTACTGTTAGGCAGTGTTACCTACACTACAAGAAAAAATAATACTTTAATTGGAAAAGGAATTGAAATAAAAATTGTCTCCAATTACTAGTTGATTTTAAACGTTATTTCCTAATTGTTCCACGACCCCCCTCCCCACTTAGAAGTGCTTGACGCCCCACTGGTTTAGAACGTTTACATTATTGGAAAGTACTGCACACACACTTTTGCGTGGACCCTTTTCAGCGCTCATGGAGACAACTTGGTCTGCCACCCGTTGACACGAATACATTTCGTCACCCGAGAATGCAAGTGTTCAATGTCCAATTTTTCAATTTTGTGTAAAAGAGCATTGAACTTTGGCCTTGTGTACAAAACCTATGTTACTAGATGACAACTCGAGTTTGTATCTTCTTAAGTAATTATATAGTAGTCTCACTTTCACCGCAGGTGAATCATGTGCTTTCTAAATAAACGTAAAGATCAAATATATCAAATTTAACAATTTTGGAGATAGAACACTCGCATTCTCGGGTGACGATTTATCTTATTTTAGAGGTCCGCGACCCAGACTTGGGCCGTGTCACATTGGAAATGTTATGGAGGGGTTGGCACGAAGACAGTACTGAAGATATAGCACTTAAATATTTATTCAGGTCTTAACACAAAAACCACGGTCAATCCGGGTACACATTTAACAGTAAAAACGAAAACCTCCTCTCCGTGCTCGTGCGTGTGCGCAATTAAATAGATCAAACAATGAATGCCACAAAATATAGCCTACACATTTAGAACAGGGCCACATTCCCTTCACGCCCTCAGAAAATCTTAAGACTAAAATTCCCGTTCAAATCGGGGGGTAGGGGACTTCAAGCCAATAGCGACTGCGCGCATCCTAAAGGAGGATTTCCAACCAAAGTTCTCTGGTCAAACCTCGGCGCCCGCAAATCAATCACAAGGGATATCTCTGAGGTTTAAGCTCGGAGATTGCGTCAACCGTATATCCAGAGGCCACGCGGAAAAACACAGAAAAAAAAAGTCTAGAATAATCTCGGCTCAATACAACTCTGAACTTTGAAAGTATATATTTTGTTTCCAATCGAACATCGCTTATGGTGGGGCAGGTTCCGTAAATTTTATAGCTTGTTCTGCGATAATCTTGAATCCAACTATCAAGATGACGAGAGATAGGTGTTCGTTGTATGATGTCGCATATTAGTTTCTCCACTAATACTTATAGCTATTCAATCCAACTATCAAGATGACGAGAGATAGGTGTTCGTTGTATGATGTCGCATGTTAGTTTCTCCACTAATACTTATAGCTATTCAATCCAAATATTTTCTCTAGTACGACTTGTTTAAAATCATTTCTCTTTCATATAGCATGACCATTTTTTTTATCATAAAATGGAAATTTTACACTCGTGAAAGTTATCGATCTCGAAATTATAAGGTTCTTTACGTTTTATATGACCTATAACACAAAAAATGGTGGATTTTACATTAAATTTCTGTATTTGGAACTACAGCCGAAAAGGTTTAATAGATTTTACACACACATGTTATCCTATTTACTGTAGGTTTCTGTTATAAAGTACTTTTTTTTTAATGTTAGCATATTTTTTGTTTTCTGAAAATTTAAAAATGACACCTGGACACGGGAATTGAACCCGACATCTTTGGCTTAGTGCGCCAATGCTCTACCACTTAGCTATCCAGTAATCATCCAGCGCCCAGGGTAATTCTTAATTCATATTTTTAAGGCAGAGTCATATAATAGCAATGGCTATTTGATTCTTAAATACTTTTTGTTGTTAACACTGTTAACATTTAACCATATTATTAGTGTCAGCTTATAGTAACAGATACTATCTATCAAAAGTGACAGCTGAAGATCACACAACTTGACGTATGTATATAATATTAAAGTATATTTAGTAATTTTACAGAAAATAGTTCCTTCCTACAAGAATCGTTTTATTGATCTATCATAAATACAGGTGAAATCTTGATTCTAATTATAACTCTACTACTGAGACGGCTCACAGAAACCCACTTTATTTAAGAATTGGTTTGCTATTTCTAAATAAAGTTCATACCAAAATGAAGTTGTAAGGTATCAACATTTTCCTATAAAATTAAAAATCTTACATTTTGACTTTGTAAATTTAAAATTTCACAAAACGGTGGAGTTAGCTCATTTTAAACAACGTTTCACGTAAAATGTTGTAGACTTGAGATCAAAGTAAATTGCTAGAAACATCCAGCCTTTCTCATACAAATAAAGTCAACTTTTAATCATGTCACAAGAGACAAAGATAATCATTGTATTTATTTTATAATATTGATGCTTTGATACCGTTTATTTTAAATTATAATTGAGTTGAAGAGAGAGGAGCTTTGTATACGGTTACCATACACCTTGAGAATCGAGGGAAAAACAGGGGGAATTTTCCGCAAAAACAAAAAAACAAAAACTGACACATGTTTTATTGCAAGTTTAAAATATATGTGCATATAGACTATTAAAAAATTAACTAAAGAACCACCACGCTTATTCGAACACATGCTCCTCCTTAGATTTCGGAAACATTGGGTTTCACAATTGCCGCCTAATTTCCCTCATTGAGATAGAATCATATTCTTAAGCACAACCTCATACTAGTAATTTTTATGAAAATTGAAAAATGGGAGTTACTGCTCCTCGAAAACCCTAGGGATTAAGGAACACCGGTAATTTGGAAAGAAGAAAATAGTTGCAAACCTGTATTAATAATATTTCACACTTAATTAACCACAGAGCTTAAATTAGCAAAACTTCCTGGTTAATTAGCAAAACTTACCACACCACAAGAGGACAATGTGTTGGAAACTGTGGTCAACCAGCCGACTAGACAGTCAAATGTATCTACCGCACTTTTTTTTTGTTTTTATTTACTTTGAGACTTTAAACCTGGAGGCCGCAGTTTGTTCGTTTAGCCGAGGTAGATAATCTGCTCCACTTCACGCACCGACGACGATATGGTATATCATCTTCGCTCCAGATGAATGCTGCGGCATTCGACCACTTGTAACGTGCCTTTTAAACTATTCCCCTTTCCGGCTATGCCGCCACTGTTATATCAGTAATAATTATTTAACATGTTATTAATTTTGCTAGATATTCACAAAAATTGCACACTTGCTGATTGCTGGTCATTCACAACAGTGCACTAGTAATTAATTATTTTAGCACCGCGTCTTACTACCCGTTCAGGTTATAAGCTTATGTACTAATTACGCTAATGGGCTAGGAATTAGGAAGCTAGAATTTTGAGGAAGTGAACCTGCATTTGCTTGGAGTGAGAGTGGAAAACCATTTAGGAAAAGCCACCCCCCAATTCACCCGACTGAGATTCGAACCTCGATTTCCCCGTGCTCGGCATTCTATCTCAACACGAAACTAGCGCGTTAGCTAACTACGCCACTCGAGTCGGGTAGTAGTATATTTTGTCGATTATGTAATTACATCCACTAGTGCTTCTTGCCGTCTTTTAGGGTCCTACGTATTCGGAAAACAAATATTTTTGGCTTATATATCTACTTTTTTTATTTTGGGGGTAAAACCCTGACTTTCTTCAAATCGTTTACAATCTTACATGGGTCCCCTTCCCGCTCTGTCTCTAAATATTAAATAAGAAAAACGCCAGGAGTCCCAATGATATGATATTGGTAAGCTAGATGGAGAAATACTAAGAAAACATATGTTGGGGTTCATATTTATTCATCCATTGATAAATTGAATGTAATTGCTCTGTTTAAATTTCACCTTTAGTTCTAGTAGAGTATCAGACACATTAGCTCAGTCGGTAGCGTGTATGCCTATTCTAAGCTGAGATTCCCGGGTTCAATACCTGGAATGGCCGAAAAATTTCTCGTTGATGAAATGTGGGTGTACCCTTTCACATTGATAAATTAACGGCCGAGGATTGGATGTTGTGCCTCTCCCAGTCTTAAGTTCGATTATAAGACATATGAAGCTACGACAGGCCTAGCAAACCGGTAGGGGGAAAACATATGAGTTGAATAAAAAAACTGACCCAGGTCACGGGCTGGAAACTAATGGATGTAAAAAGTTCTACTAGAGTCTAATTAGCCTCTGAAGATTTCTATCCAGACATAGTTTATTTTTAAATAGAATGGACTTTTTCTTCTTCTTTCTCTCTTTTTCCTTTACCTGTCATCACGTAATGTATGCTAAATTTTGAAAGAAGCTATATAAAAAAAAGAGACTGCTAAGATTACCCTAAAATATACATCTGTAGAAAAATAAATGAGTTACAATCTTCTTTTCCTTAAGCTGTGTCACGTATGCTCCTATTGAGGCCGCTTTGTAATGCTAATTTTCAATTAGACCAGTTTTTTTTCATCTCGTGGTACGCGTACCCCTGGTGGCACTAGGCATAATTATTATGGTTTTTAGAAAATAATTTGTAATGGTGGCCTTATTTTTTTCCCCTCCCATATTATATATTTTAATTAATTCGGCTTTCTTTTTACGTCCAAGCCGTAAATAAATTTTATCTAAGGGACTTGTGAACTTTATAAAAGTTTTTACTTAGCTATTTTGTATTGAGGTTTGTGGCCTGAACTGTTGTATGAAGGCCTGTAATTAAAATACACAAAGTGTTTTAAAATTGTAATAAAAATAAGACACTCCCGTTCTAAGTTAAGTAATTAATTTAAAAAAATACTACTACGACTAGTGAGCAGGGTTTTAATTTATTTATATAATTATTTTTGAAAAATTAAGCTCTTGGGTGCCTAAAATATGGGTTTACAAATGAGGGACTATGTTATTCAAAGTGGCTGAAATGCTGAAAATCATCCGACTAGAACCATTATTGTAATATCTGTTTGTTGGTGAGGCTTTATACTTGATCTCTATGATGAGTTGTTTTGTGTTTTAGGCATGACTTAGCTTACACGTAAATTATATCCTTACTCTATTGCACTAGGAACTCGAAAGTTCATTGCCACACTTATAAAAGTACGCCACATATCCCTATCTTTTTTAAATAGCGTCCGGGGTTCAATCCTCGGTCCCGGCACAGATTTATCTGATTATCAAACCCTTCCTTCACCTCTGACAAGATGTGTATTAATCACAACTTGTGAATGTGAGGAATGCCAGGCCTCCACCGTGGTTCGGATTCCACGTTAAACTGTAGGTCCTCCATTTCATCTCACAATCACCCAACCATTACACATTAGCGTAAGTGCGTATAACCCGAACGGGTAGTAAGACGCGGTGATAATAATAATAATAATAATAATAATAATTTTTTAAATAGTTTTATCCAGTCCACCTCATTACACCCTATCTCCCTCAAGTACATTCAAATGTTATCCTCCCATCTGCGTCTAGTTCTTCCTAATATTCTCTCCCCATTAGGTTTACCAGTCAATAACTTGAAAGCAGTTCTTGTTTCTTTCATTCGTGTTGCATGCTCTGCCCATCGTTACCTAAGAGATTTGATTGCTCTAACAATGTCTGATGATGAATACAGGGTATGTATCTCGTTATTATGTAACCTCATACACTCTCTAATAATATAATCCCTTTTTTGACCAAATATTTTCGGATAGACCCTATCCTAAATTCTTTCTCTTCATGTTGGTAGGTAAAATACCATGTCTCACAACCATGAAGGACAACCGGTAAAACTATTGTTTGTACTTTCTTAGTCATACATTTATTTACAGGTGAGATGTTAATAACCTACTGACCGACTAATAGCATGCATTTGCCGAATGTATTCTTTACCCATTAAACATAATCATATGTATCCTTTTAAAATTTTGAACAAAATTTGACTGTGTTCTTTACTTACTAAACATATTCATATGTATCCTTTTAAACATTTGAACAAAACTCCATTGCCTTATAAAATTTGTTTTTACATATCTTTCAATAGAGCCTTGACTTTAGTCGTGATCTTGAAGGTTATTTTGCTTCAATCGACGATAAATAACCTACTAAAAAGATTTAGTTTCGAATACCGGTGGAGGCGGAAATGTATCATTTATATGGCTCAAAATCAAATTGTTTTAATAAATCGGGGATCTAAATTATTGCGGTCCCAGGCGCTATGGATCCTATATTAAAAAATAAACACATTAGGCTTCACTGCACTTTTGGGACTATAAACTAACTCATTCTAAAACAAACGATACGACTTAATTAGTACATATCGTCTATTATAGTATGAAACACACAAAAAAATCTGTTTTCAGTGCACTATTATTAATCAAAGTGTTTTAGAAAAATAAACAATCTTTTGTTAATCATAAGAAACACTCTTCAGATATTAATTTTGAACAATATAGCAAAGCCATTTTTTTTATTTCAAATTCTCAAAAATGAACTCTTTTTAGGGTAAAAAAAAACTTGAATGAAATTTCTTCCAAAGTTTCTGTTGTTAATCTATTTTTGAGCCTTAGTAAACTGACATTAAAAAGTTATACTTTTTATTAAAGGATTTGGGGTAAGAAATTATTTTCTCAGTGGTCGTTTTTAAAATTGATTTGATCTAAAACAACCACTTGAATGCTACACTCAGCTAGAGCACCATCTATTTGCTTACTTAAAGTTAGTCACTATTTTTTGGGGGAGTGGGGTAGGGGGGATTTAATATCCTTAGGCGCGTTCTCTGTGAAAGGAGCAAGAAACTATTTTTTCCCTAATTACAAAAAATGCCTTATAATAAATGTTATATAATGTTTATAACTCTCTTCAGATCCTCATTTTGAACTAAATCGTTGAGAGAGTTTTTAAAAAATTTCAAACTTTAGAAAATCAATCATCAATAAACTATCCTTAATGTTAGAGATATAACTAAAATCACGATTTTGACTTTTGGTATGACCATAGAACATTTACATATTTTGTAATAGCGGAATCTATCAAACCGTTTCTGTTGTAGCTCCAGATACCGACAGTTATAGGCCATTAGACACAAAGGACAGATGGATAGAATTGTAAAACCCACATTTTGAGTTCGAGGACACAAAAAATCCTTAGAACCATCATAATCTCGAGGTAATAAAATGTTCACTATTACAATAGGTTACTTTCATTACAGGAGAAAGTAAAAACTTGATGGACGGTTCAAGCGTAACATCTAATAACATTTATTCATATTCCAAGTCATGTAGCTGACACATGTTTTATTTTACATTTAAAATATTTTTAATTTAGGTTTAATAGTTTTAAAAAAAATCCTATAAACCAACTTTCTACTAAGATATCTTATTGACAATTCAAGGAGCTACACTATTTTAATTTATTCATAAACTTGAGGCACATGATCTTTAGCTGACAACTTTTTTAAACATGATGCCCGCATAGGTGGTCACATAGCTTAACGCGTCAATTTCACAATAGTCTGGATTGTCAATGACAGGAAAATTGAGGTGCTAATTCCCGTCGGGTGTTCTGAGAGTGTTTTTTTTCCTCCAAAATGGAACCCTATTTTCCTCCACAAAAATGTGGGTACATTTCCTATAAAATCCTACCTTATCCATCTCTATCTTACTAGCGTAATTTGTGTCTACGTGAGACTCGAACGGGTACTAAGACGTGGTAGTACAGCTTTGGCCGAATGGAAGCTGAGTTTAAATCCTGGTCGGGTAACTTTGGAGTTCTCCATCCTCACACATTTCTTCTAAATTATCCTACTCATCCCAAACCCCCTCTAATGTGTCAAATACCTCTTGTGTTGAACGTTTAGATAAAAATAATAATTACATAGCCTATATGTAAGCTACGATATAAATGCTTATCCTACCCCATAGTTAGTAATCTAATAAATTGTCTTTAGAAGCTAGAATATAACTTAAAATTATTAATAGAATTAACTTAGTATCACCACTGACATTATCGCGACGTGTTTACACCAGAAGGATTTCTTGGCGGCGTCAAGATATGTAGTTATTATCATGGCATTGAGAATATTGTTTTGTTTAAATGTTCAGCCTGTAATATACATGCTTGCGCAAAGGTCATCTCGGATAATAAATCATATTTGACACCCAGTTGTCCTCCAAATCGGCTATTATAGTATTAGATATATATTTAGTATGTCACAGTTATCGCTGGTAATAATATGCAAAGCTCTTTAATCCGAATGATAACCTTAGACACGTTTGGTTTTTAATTTATTGCTATTTATTTTGCCGGATCACGATCCATCGTATGAAATATGCTGGAGGAAAACAAGGATTTTTTGTTTCCGGAAAACACAGGGTAAAAAAATCTAATAAAAATACTGTTGAGATATTTGAAAATTTGGTACATTTGATTTTAAGATTTATGTGGTGGTCTTTCTACTGAGAAAAAAAATCTAAATATAGAACGTACTCCGCGCTGATTTGAACACACCTCCAACCTGAAACATTGGATTACGAAACAAAATGACTGCATGTGTTTTGTTATCAAACTCAACCTTGTTTTGAACACCAAATACATGACTTCGCACTAATCAGGTTGAGGAAAAATAATTAATAGTTGTCTCTTCTTTGGTTCAAGTAGTTATGGAAAGTTTTCTGAAAAGTAAAAAAATTAAAGAATTCTTACTGAAAGCTTTAAATACAGGGAATTTCGTAGTAAGGAAAATATTAAAAACCTGTTTTATCTGGGGATGCTAAACCAGAACAGGGTTGTGCTTTATCCAAGGTTGACACGCCTCTGTAAAAATTAGGAAAATTTCAAAAAATCAGGAAATTTTTTGTGACAGATTTTTTTTTTCGCTATAATTTGCGGCTCTGGCTGACTTGACCACCTAGGAATTTCAAGATTTGGACATTTGAGTCGTTTAGTATATTTCATGTGTCAGTAAACAAGTACCCTTCTCGGTGACGTTGTTAGCTATCGCGCTAGTTTCATGTTAAGCTAGACTGATGAGGATGGGGAGATCGAGGCTGGAATCTCGCTCAGTTGAACTGGGGATGGTTTTTTCTAAATGTTTTTCCACTCTCCCTCCACGCAATTTTGGGTTCACTTCCTCTATATTCAACCTCCCCATTTTCTAACCCATTAGCATAACTAGTACTTAAGCGTATAGCCCGAAAGGGTCTTAAGACGCGCTGCTAAGTAAGTAAACAAGTGAATGGAAGTGATCTAGATGTAGGATATATTTACTATTATTATTGGTTTTTTAAAGCCTTTGAAAATATCTATATTGTTATAATTAAAGTTTTAAAACCTATTTGTTTTTATGTTTATCATCTCATTAATATTTACATGTCAGCGTCCGTATTTGATGAAACCAGCTGACCGACAATCAAAACACACTATATCAGTATTAATGTATTTTTAATAGAGACTACACACAATAATATCTAGGTTGTTTTGTTTCCATGATACTTGATATCACAATTTGATGTTAATTTATGTTTCTTACATGTATCATTGTTGTCATTGATTATTTAAAACGTAATACACACTTTTTATGCTCTCGTTGTTTTAGGTTTTATTTAATTACTTTTTAAAAGTGGATTTTATCAACCAAGTAAAAGATATAACTACTACTACTTACGCGCTTAGTTATGATTCAGCTTCTTTTTTATTTTTGCCACTGTTTAGTGACTTTTAAACATTTTCTTTAATTGCTTATGACATGTAGAAACTTTTTTTTCTCTTATTTAACATCTTGATCTTTATTGACCACATGCGTATTTGTCTAGTCCACATAACTGGGTTCCTATACACAGTTAATATAATTTTTTGGCATCATTAAATGCCCCAAAATATCCGAATTAAAAGTTAAAAAAAGAGGAAAGGACAGACACATAATTTTCCATCTCTTTACAATTTTGAAAAAACATAAACTACATTAGTACGCTAGTTAAAATATAGACAATGGACAGTTGTTTCCTATATACATGGGGTGAGCCGGCAAGCGAGCTATGTCGAGCGAGCGGTCGCCACCGTTAGCGGTGATAGTGCCAACATTAGCAAATTGGGGTGTCATGTGGTCAGCACAACGAGCTCTACAGCCGTTAAGCTCAGTTTTCTAAACTGGAGCTGCTACTTCTTTATTCAAGTCGTTCCTCATTTGTCCTCGCGAGTCTGAATTTGACCCCGTTCCAGACCCACTGATTCACGGATACACTTTGGAAGAACCGAGGATTGAACCTTGTACCTCTGAGTCTGTAGCCAGGACCACTAGTTATATATATATACTTTATGTTACTATGTTAATGAATGGATGATATGTGGAAATGAATGTCAATTATTATTCCCTTTAATATTTTCATTTACGATAGTAAGTTAAATACACTGTTTAAGCATTCGTCTCATTAGAACACAGCCAATTTCCCGCCACTTACTACTTTGGAGGTTAAAATCAAACTTATCGTTGTAGCTAGCTAGTGGATAAACTTGCTTGCTTGTCCAGGGGCTTTTATTAAAAACTCGGCGACAAGTATTTTTGTCATAATCTACACATCAGGATATCTATTTTCTTAAAGACATTAACCACTTTTATTGTGGCATCGGAAATAGGTCTTAATAGCGTCCACACATTCACTGATCAACGTAATTTTTGTTAGATTTGTTTGACTGTGGATTACACAATGTTTTCTCCTGATCAAAGCCACAGCGATTTTTTTTATGCTTATTAAAACCAAAGTTATTTAACGACCTAGCCTATGGAGTACGCATAGGAAGGGCTATCTGATAAAATGCACTCGCATCAACATGGAGAGGGAGTACGTAACATCATAGCGATAAGTAACATGTTCATAGCTACCTATCATGGCGCCCGGCTGAAACTCGAACTTTGACCTCCTGTTACCGACACTCTAGCATATTGTCACGCCTTGAACTGCATGACCAGTGGTGTAGTTACATGGTGATCTTCAAGGCAATATTACCGCGTCTCATGGAATGTAAGGAAATAGGGGGCAGTGTCTCAAATATTGATAACTTGTAGGTAGACCCGCATCGTGGTGCATGGCTAATTACATTTCAGGCTCACCTATTCTTGTATGATATTAGTGGGGAGGGCGAGGGTTCAAATTTTGGCTGAATATGCTTTCTTCCCTAAAGGGGTTCTCACTTTCCCTCCACGCAACTGCGGGTATATTTCTTATAAAATCTACCTTATCCCTGCTTTATGAGCGTAATTAAAATGCGTTCATCACAGTAGATCAGTAAGCCACTAAACACAAGCTCCAGGTTTTTATTCTCTTTCCAGGACACACATCGATAAGTTTGTCTCTGACTAAATAAGTTGCAGCTCGCATAATCATGTATGAAACTAGTAGTAGTGGCTTAGCGCAATTTAGACGTCGATAGGGAACTCTTAATTACTTGTACCATGCCCGTTTTCACACGACGTGAAGTTTAACTTAGTCCCGAACAGGGTTCGAACCAGAATGACTCAAAGAGGGTTATTCAATGCCCTGAGCGCCTCATCTATCTAGGCCACGGGCAAGGCTTTCGCCTGAAATAAACCGTGTTGAGAAACACCTCTCTATAAACTCTCTTGTTTGTTCGGTGAGGAGTATAATGTGCGGTGTCACTCCTGGAAATCCTATGGAAACAATCTTCGTCACTAGAGACTAATTATATCCAATGGGTGACCTGGTGGTCTAGGGGTAAGGTGTCAGACTTCTGTGTTGAGAGTCTGAGGTTCAATCCTCGGTCCCGGCACAGATTTATCTGATTGCAAAACCCTTCCTTCACCTCTGACAAGATGTGTATTAATCACAACTTGTAAATGTGTGGAATGCCAGGCCTCCACCGTGGTTCGGATTCCACGTTAAACTGTAGGTCCTCCATTTCATCTCACAATCACCCTACCATTGCACATTAGCGTAAGTGCGTATAACCCGAACGGATAGTAAAACGCGGTGCTAATAATAATAATAATAATAATAATATTTGCAGTGTGCTTTTGGCTGTCACTTGTATAGTTACCGATCCTCCGTAATTTTTTGGCTATATTCAGTGGCGTGTCGTGAAGTGTTGCCCGGATAAGCAGCATTAGTTTTAACTGTACCTGTAAATTAGTCACATCCCTCAGTAGAACTGTCATTGGTCAGGTATCGAAGGGAACACATTCCCGTGTGAGGCATGCAGAGCAGAGTATATGTATGATTGGTCAAATAGGGCCCAAGTGATGTCACAGGTACAGTTTAAACAAGGTGTGCTTACCTTGGAACATTCCACGACACGCCACTGGCTATATTTTAACTCGTCAGTAACATACAGGCTCCATAATATTGACTTTTCGTTTGCTTGAGCCTGGAGCTCAGTATGTTGTCACACGTGCTCCAACACATGGCTTCGACATTCTGCAAGATCCGGGTACTGCTCGGAAACAAAATGCTGGTCTGGAAAGTAAAAAAAAAAACTCGAGTTTTGAATATTTAAAGGCGCAAGTCCTCATAATGGGATATTTTACTATGTGGAGTGCTGTTCTGAAGCCTCTTTAAGTTTCTAAAACAATCCTAATTTATTTTTAAAATTTTATTTTGTGTGTGTCTACGTTGCAACATTTCTTGTAAAACTTAGTTTAGAATGATATAATTGTACCTTTTCATATATATATATATTCACATACATATATATATTTAGATATAAAATCGTATTTCAAAGGTTTTTAGTACTATAGGTACATGTTTTTCGCTCACATTTTACCGTAAACAATACGTTGAAATGAACAAATTAATAATTATTTAAATAATGCAAGATTTCTGAATTTATACATCTCTGCGTTTTGGTAGGTAGGGCCTACAAATTAACTTTATTTTAACATTTAATTGTATTGTTTAGATGCAGGTTTTTAGATCAAATATTGTTTATGAAAATTAATATACAATTATCTTGTTTATATGATGACGTTGAAATACATAATCTCACTCATTAAAATATGAAGATATTATCTATTGGTACCAAATATTTATTTGGAAAAAACTATTTGTTTGTATTTAGGTTGTTTTTTTTGTGTGGTGTGCGATTTATTTTAACTTCGTAACAGTCTTCTTAACAACTATGTCTAGTGATTTGTTTCTAAATAAACGCGTTAATTTGGGATAGAAGGGAACGCGAGAAAAGGCCAGTGCTTTTGCAGTTTTTATGGCAAAACATTTTGTTGGCCAACATAAATAAAATATTGCACCAGTACAAACAAAGAGATTATTTTTCTTCGCATTTTGATATCAACAGTTGTTGAATATCTGTCATGAGCATGGTGGCAATGCATTATCTAACAAACTTTTTAATCTAAGAGGAAAAGTTATTATTAAATTCTAGGACAGCCTTGATAAGATATTCAAGAAATTTTGAGCTCACCATGTTAAGAACATTAAATTCTATGTTTGTACTTGAGAATTATTTTTTTTATTTTTGGCCAAAAAAAGTTTTGCCATAAAAACTGCAATAATAATTAATTTTTCTCGTGTCGCCTTCCGTCCCACCTTAAGACGTCCTTATAATTGGGAAAATACTTTTTGTTATTGCGGTCATCATAGTTTTTCACAATACAACAGAAGCGTTGTGCTTCTCTGGTGATGTTGCTCGTTGAAGCCACTTGTAGTGTATTTTGTGAAGTGAGATGGTGATGATGATGAATCCTCTGCTTGTGGTCCACTTTATAATGCTGTTTTTGTGAAGGTGGTGAAGGTAGAGGACTCTTGGAGGTTGGAGTCTTGTTAATGTTAGTAAGGGCAAGGTTCTTACTATCTGTATATGAGAACTTGCTTTTTATCAATTTGATATTTTTTATTTATTTTATTTATAAACTTAACCCGATACGGTAGCTCAACGACTGTTTCTTTATACTCGAACCGTTTTTATTTTTGAAAATAGATAGATTAATTTAAAGCGGACCGTACGCGTAAAATGCTGTGTGATGACTGTTAATTGGGATAGTTTTCGATCATTCGATAGAGAAGCCTTTTTACGTAGGGGGCCTATATATTTAAAAGAAAATGGTTCCAGAACCATCCATGGTTTTTTGTTAGGTTATACCATGGTCTATCCTTCTACAAGCAAAAGAGTGAGTTAGAGCGAAAAAAAAGAGAGACAGAACATGTCTTTCAGCCATGTTTCAAAATTGTTTGCAATAGGGGTGGAGTCAACTGCGAACGATAAAATCTAGCTGTCAACAATAAAAAAAAAATTTTTAGTCCACCCAACTGGTATAAGATATCCTAACACACATGAATGCTTTGAGTTTTATATTTTGAAAATATTAATTAATTAAAAATATATGAAGGGTGGAAATTTTTTATTAGAATGATTACCAAATGAAATTCTACTTCATTACACAACCAATTGGAAATTGGAAATGGAAATTGGATTTTGGAAATGACATTATAATATCATTAAGAAGCGACAGCTTCAGATCATATGACTCGAGGTATGAATTTGTGAAAGTAGATCTATTATCTTTTCTAGGTATCAGATAAGGCCCGTCCTTGAGAATTGGATTGTATATCAGGGTGTCCAGCAACCTGGAAAACAGGGAAAAGTCAGGGAATTTGATCAAATTTCTTGAATTTTTACATATTCACTAAAATAATACGCCTAAGCTATTTTCATTTACAATACCCAACGGTCAAAATAACATTTTTCTTCCAGTTAATACTCACTGCGAATTTATTTTAGTACGGTCGTCCATGTTGATTATACTAATCTCAATTCGACAAGTCAACATGGGATTTTCAGCTTAACTTTCCACCCCTCTATTGCTTGTCTTTAGCCAAAGTTGAGTCATTAGTTCAATAGCCCGTGTAAGACAATCTTTTAATGTATAAAAATAATCTAACAGAAATCTAACTTAGATCGCATGACCCAATTGCCCATTGCTTTAGGCTGACATCATTTAACCCCTTCATAGAGTGTTACAATTTCTAAATGTGTGTGTGTCTAAAAATATTGTCCACTAAGTGACGATTTTTAATACAATAATGTTTATACTATAGTGACTAGTAAATTTGTAAATTGGCTCTGTAAAAGTCGGGGAATTTTAAAATATAGTTTGGCTGGACATCCTGTATATTTTGTATGTATGTTCTTTATCAAAATGATGGATACCATTTATATTATATTTCCAAGCGCCATGGCTAAAATTGTTTTTAATAAGGGTTTTTAACGTTCAGACAAACTGTTTAGCATACGACTTAAACTACTACTACTACTACTACTACCACTACTATTTAGCACCGCGTCTTACTACCCGTTCGGGTTATACGCTTAAGTACTAATTACACTAATGGATTAGGAATTGGGAGGGTTGAGTTTAGAGGAAGTGAACCCGCATTTGCGTGGAGGGAGAGTGGAAAACCATTTAGGAAAAACCACCCCCAGTTCACCCGACCGAGATTCGAACCTCGATCTCCCCGTCCTCGGTGGTCGAGCTCAACACAAGCGCGTTAGCCAACTACGCCACCGAGGCGGGTACTTAAACTACTAATTTAATTCTGGTACAAACACAACACTTAGTTGAGCTACTACTGTGAAAGGATAAATTCGGAATTCCAACTTAGATTTGATCACTTTTTTGGTTGTGGTTAAAATGAAACCTTTTAACCTTGTTTTAAGGGGCGGACACGCTATCAACTGAGAGTGTCTGATCTTGAATCCCGGCTGGGTACGTAGTTGCTGGGTCTCCACATATGCTCTTCACTGTGGGGCGTATCGTCCTTTACCTACATGAATGCGGATGCATTTCCTCCTTACAATTTCTTTAATCCTTATCTCATGGATTAAACCAGGGACGTACTGGGGGGAGAGGGGGGGGGGAGCGTGAAAGGTTTTTTGGGGCTCTTGTAAAAATAATTAAAATGTTATTTGCTTATTACGGAAGTCAATTATCTTAAATTTTAAGTTTTGGAGGAAATAATTCGACGATCCCAAGCATATATCAAGTACAGTAGACTCTCGATTTTCCGGGGTAAAGGAAGGGAGGGGAAGCATGGATAATAGAAATCACGGATAGTAAAAATCTGTCTACAATCTTGTTACCATCACCATTCAAAATTTGCTGCCCTTTGTTTCCACTTATTTATGTGAAAAGGTATTTTCCACAATGGTGAATATTAAAACAAAGCAGCGAAATAGACTCCTACAAGTGAAAGACATTTAGTAATACAGTTGAAACAGGAATAGACAAATTAGTGGAAAGTGTTCAACAGCAGAGGTTCCATTGAATACATTTAGGTAAGTTAGTTTCTGTTTTTTATTTGTTTGTTATTATAATCAGTAAATAAAGCCACTATTTTAGAATACATCTTAATGATTAAAATGTTGGCAAAAACTAGGGGGCCGCGAGTAATAAAAGGTTAAGGTGGATTAAACCACCATAAAATCTTGTGTTCAACGTACAAATTATGTATATAAATATATTATAGACTGCCTCTGTAGTCTAGTGGTCACAATTCCTGGCTACAGGCCCAGAAGCTATGAGTTCGATCCCTGCGCTTCTAAATTTCGTCAACTCAGCCCCGTAAGGACAAATTTGAGATAATACTTTAATAAACTAGTAGTGGCTCTGGTCTAGAAAACTAAGATGAATGGCTGAAGGGCTAGTTGGTCTGACCACATCACCCTTTATCAGTAAATGTTGGCACTATCTTCGCCTACAGTAGGTCAACAATATCCCCCACATGACCCGTTAAAAATAAATGGATTAAAGGTCATATTGTAACGATTAACGGTAAACGCGTAACAGTGTCGTCTGAGCTCCCCCTAACAAGCAAACATGTGTCTCCAGATAAGATTGCGCTGTTGACACTTGATACAAAGTCAAGTTTCAAGTGTTGTCACATTAGGCTAAGTGCAGTATCGTTCCCGTCTTCCGTCCATGTCGTGTTGTTTTTGGCGCTACATTACGTGGCTCAGATCCTCTTGGCGGTTTTCCAGGATCTCTTTAATGTCCTTTGGCACATTGTACGTTGGTGTGTGTGACGCGAAACTCTTGTGTTGCGTCTGGAGTGGTAACATTTGGTTACATTTTGCGGCGCCGCCCGTGGACTCGCTACTTTGTCGCGGAGGGATTCAATGTGGGGTGTAACTTTTATTTTCATAGGAAGCTCATCATTTGAAAACTGTTAGCTCATGTAGCCACAGTGGCGGAAATAAAAATACTACAAGTTTATTAACAACCTTTGTCCGTTTGATTAGTGATTTAAAGATAAATTATACAGTAATGCATAAAGAAGTATTATTGCAATCTTCTGATCATAAATTATACAGTAATGCATAAAGAAGTATTATTGCAATCTTCTGATCATTTTTAGAAGAACTTTATAATTACTAAATAAAATAAGACTCGTATCTAGAATGTTTTAGTGACGTTCATTCATTTTGGATGTCTAAAGTGGGCTTCTTATAAAAATAAAAGTATGGTTTTATTTGCGCTCATAGAAGTTGATTATTTAAATTACTTACGATTACGCTGTGATTATTAAGGTTGGTGGAGGGTAACCCTATTTGGTGACATAGATGTACTCGTCATAATGTTTTAGGTAGGCCTACACTTTTCTCAAACTATACAACATACCATGCCCAAATAACTACCACGTCATAAACTATCTATTGTAAAAGTGTATGTACTAGAACTATTTATGTATTAATGATGGTTTGTCTATAAAAATAATATAAAGCTTATCAAGTGGTAATTTTTTTGGGCGTAATATTCTGTAGAGTTTCTTAGAAAAGTATACCCACAATTTTTTAGCCTTTTTGTCTTCGTGGCACACTTTCAAATAAAAGTATTTTTAGAAGTGTTCTTAAAGGGATAGAAAGAGTTAGCACCAGCTTAGAAAAAAGTATTAGTACAATTTTCTAAAGATATTCATTATTTTAGATTTTGTTGTTTTATTTACATTCAGAAAGTAACATTAAAAATATAAACTTTTTTATAATAATTAAAACTGTGATTATTAATTAATTAGGATTTTAATGTGAGACTTAAGTCTATTATTTTTAGTTATTTTGGTTTATAATAGGACGTATAAGGGATAAGGCAGTCTCATTTCATGTTTTAGTTCGCTTAGGTTCTCCCCCCTTTTTTACATTTCCTGTTGGCAAGAGTTGTAAATCTCAATTTACAGAGAAATGATGTTTACACATTGGCCAAAATTTTGCGGCACATGCTGTAGCTTAAAAGAAAACTATATGGGAGGAATGGAGGTGGGGTTAAGGTGTAATGGGGATTAACACCCTAACTTCCAAGAGCCAATAACATTAATGGATATTAAATGCCCTAAGAAGCTATTCCAAGGTTTCTTCAAGTTAGCTTAGGGAAGTTATTTTATTAATGAGTGAGCTTACAATACATTGTATCAAAGCTAATGTTTTTGTGATTTTTTTTTTATGATTGGGGATCTTGGAGCACTTTAAATGCACGTGTAACTGTGATTATTTAAAAAAATATCAATTAGTCTTAAAAATGTAGCTTTTACTTCATTAGACACAGCTTCACTGCTCTATATTTTATTCATACTTCATTTATTTTTTTATTTTTTAGTTGGGAATATCATCCCCCCTTCCTCCTTTCTGGATGTGACACACAAACTTAGAACCACTGATGTAGATTAAAGGTAAACGATTCAAGTCTAGGTCACCTTTAGTGGAAACGTTTAGGTTCAGCTTTCTACACATTGTAATAATTTTAATTCCGTCGGTTTATATTTGTATTTAGCTTTAATTTATTCCTAAGTGTTTATTTATTTTGACGTGACTAGCACGCCATGCGGCCAGAGGTCATAATACATGTAATTAATTCTCGATATAATCATTTTAAACTTATTGTTTTCAACGGACATTGCATTGCGTCGTAGGAAACACATAATAATAACAATACATTTATCATATCAAGAAATATATTATTTTTTTACCGGGGTTTTGTCCAGATATTTCGTCCACTTTTTGAAGCAATACTGATCTGGTGTAATTTTTTTTTACGTTTTCTAAGAGACTCACAATAACCGCACCATACAAGGAGGAAAGAAATGGACTTTAGCATAGGTGGAGGGGAGAAAGGTAAGAAGAAGCGTGGCTTTGCATCTTGGATCCAAAAAGTAAACAGACTTGTAAAAAAATTCATTGGAATTAAGGGTCATTTTTATAGTCAGACTTAGTACGCCTAAAGTGCGAGTCGATACTAAATACAAGACGTCACCTACCTGAAATTGAATTGAATGGGCCAGTTTCATATGCGAAACTGGCCCATTCCATTTTGGTCTAGGTAGGTGTCGTCCTGTATTTAGTATCGACTCGCACTTTAGGCGTACTAAGTCTGACTATGAAACTGGCCCAAAGTATATTGATAATGGCAAGTTTTATTAGTGCCAATTATACCAAAAGGAGGAATGCCAGGCCTCCACCGTGGTTCGGATTCCACGTTAAACTGTAGGTCCTCCATTTCATCTCACAATCACCCTACATTAGCGTAAGTGCGTATAACCCGAACGGGTAGTAAGACGCGGTGCTAATAATAATAATAATAATAATAATAATAATAATAATATACCAAAAGTGTTACAAAGGACAGGAAAAGGGGACAGCTCTAATTACCTCCAGAACACGGCTATGACAAGTTAGTTTGTCTGATCCATTAACAGTTTCAACGTAGAAGACATAAACATGAGGTGATATCAACCTAAATTTTAGTCGTGATTCATCCTTTGTCTTCTACTATCATTTCGACTAGACTTTATTCACCTTTTAAAATTTATTGCTCCAAAATCAAAGAATAATATTAATTTCAACTTAATACACCAACAGTAGAATTTTCTTTTTGACGTAATATTCTGTTTCAACAATTGACTCTGGCAATGAAACTTTTTGCCAGAGTAATGACTTCGACAAAATGCAAAAACCTTATTTAGTATTTATTGTTTTAGCGTCCAACGACCAACCTCATTGAGGAAATTGACTATAAATGTATATATTATATATATTTAAGGATTTCAAATTGTTTTTATTAAATATTTGCTTGTTTAATAAGTTTACTTAAACAGTAAAGGTATATTTTTTCCCAACATGACCCAGAGGTCCTTAGAGAGTCCCGTGTTCGATGTTATGCATTATTATTGTTATTTTAAGTTTTATCCTGAAATAGTAAATTTTCTTGTTTGTGAAATGTAAATATTGGTTGTAAATCTGATCTAGCCCACCATTTATTTATCACCTATTTTATGTATTTTTTTTATATGACGCCACTGGACTTAAAGTTAATAAATAGAGAAATGCCTATATATATATATATGTATATATATATATATATCTTTCCTATTAAAATACACATCCTCATTATTACTGAAGTTATATTAAAGATTAGTTTAACAAATTTTCACAACATAGAAACCGTAATGGTTCTTTGATATTTGTGATTGGCATATTGGCACTAACAGAAACATTTTAAATGAGAGGAAAAACACATGTTCAAATTCCGCAATGCCCATGACTAATGTTCAAGTGGTGTTGAGATTATCATACGTATTAAATTAAACATGTCTACCGAAACATATTTTATTTTGTACGAAAACATAATATGCTACAAATATGCAAACATATTTATCCTAATTCGCGTTCCCTCCCACCCCACTTTAAGAGTGCCGCCCACTTGAAAGGACATGTATTCACACTGTTGTATTTCTCATGGAGTTGGCAGCCATGATTCTTCAAAACACCTAAAAGGATTTTTCTTGAGTGATAAAAATCCGTAGCACAACTTCCTTCGGAGGGGAAGTAAAGCCGTCAGTCCCATGTCGGTTATGGCGTGTAAAAGAACCCTGGAAGGTATGTGAAAATACCTTTCCCGCTCTATCTCGTAGAACATCCTCGTGTGCTGATATGATCAGTCGGTTCAGAATTTGCACTTTAAATAGGGCTTACCCCATATAAATAAAAATATCTATCTTAAAAACAATATATAAAACCTAAAATGTAAGGTTCTAAATGTTATTCAAACATATAAATATTTATATATAATACGCTAATGTCACCTATCCCTATCTTGAACTAGTTCTATCCAGTCCACCTCAAGCTACGGGACTTGACTGTGCTAACAATGTCTTGTGATGAGTCCAGGGTATGTAACTCATTATTATGTAACATAATCCACTCCCCATCATTGTTTGGACCAAATATCCACCCAAGAACTTCGTCTTCGAACATCCTGAATTTGTTTTCGTCATGTAAGATAAGATACCACGTTTCACACCCATAAAGAACAACCGTTAAAGTTATTGTTTTGTATATTGTGAGTTTTACGTCAACAACTTACTGACCACGTAATAGCATGTATTTTCCCACTGAATTATTTTCCTAATTTCCAATATAAAATCGCTCTTGCTAATTAAATTGTTCCTAAATATTTTAACTCACCCTGTCGATTGTTATATTGCTCGAAGTAATCTCGTCCCCAATATGTGTTCGCTATGTAATTATATGCGTAAAACATTTAGCTCAATTTTTTGTGACACACATTATCGAGGAGGCTCAGTGAAATAGCTATAAAACCAATTAATGAAACTAGGTGTACTTTAAAAGATACAGTTTTCCATTATTATTGATCAAATATTTTAAGAACGGACGAACGGTTCAATCTGTTTCAGCAGATTTGGGACAAATTTGGTACACACGATCCTCCCTTTAAACATCACATTCATATTGATTACATTGGTGGCTCTTACGACTCGCAAATTCGGCCCTAAAATTTCTCAAACCTTAAACAAGGCTGCCACTCATCTGGAAAACCTGGAAAACAGGGAAATTTCAGGGAATTCGATTTGACCTGGAAAAATCAGAGAATTTCTCAAATTATATAAAAATTATTGGAATTTTAAATATCATAAAAATCAAATTTTCGAATATTTTGCTAACAACCTATTTTTACATTTTTTTTTTTTGCCTATTAATTAAAATTGCGATCGTAATTTGTGAATTTCACAGTCAAGGCTATTACTATATTGCGGAATTACGTAAGACAAGAACATCTGCGCATGTGTAAACATCAGCGCATACGCCGTGATCACTGTTTTAGTTGTGATAAAGCGTCTGCACAGCCTTCGATATGACACCTAATACGCATGCGGGTATTTGATATTTTGTATTCTTAGTTCCGAAATAGTGACAAAACGACGCGTTATCATTATTTTCTTTATCATTTGTAAATTAATTTTTAAAAAATAATGTTTTAATTAACTATTATGTTAGGGCGTTATAGCAAAATTGTTTACTTAACAGGTTAAAAGTATTGCAAATTTGCTTTTTCAGTTTAGTGACCCTTTGCGAATGCTCAGATACAGATTTATTTTAGTATTTCTCGATTCTAAAATGACATGCGTAAGGTATTTGTTTTGAAGTCCAAAGCGTTGCCTCCAACTACCCACTATTTGCAACTATAAATAAAATGTTTTGTGTAAATGCGTGAAAAGCAGTGCATCCATACTCCAAAAAACAAGCTTCAAATAAAAAAGAAAAATAAATATTTATTTGTTCATGATGGGCCCAGGCCCTAAAGTGTTTTATCTTTAGTGAACGTGGTTATCATTAATTATGGAGTTGGGGCAAAGACAACTTGCATTGTATGTAATGACAGGAAGGTTGAGGTTTGAATCCCAGTTAGGTGCACTTGGGGCTGTCTACTCATTCTCTCTACATGCTAGTGTGCATCTATTCTAAGCTACCTTTTCATTCCTGCCATATATTGAGTTGTTGAAACTTTTATATTTTTGTCTGGAAAACCTGGAAATGTCAGAGAATTTCAATGTTAAAAATTAGTGGCAACCCTGTTAAACAAAATTACAATTTGATCATGTGTGCGCTCATAAGTATGCTGATGTTTTGTGGTGTGTTAACGTGCATACATGCATGTTAGGATTCTTCCTGCCCGTTATGGCGTAATTTATATTTTTCTTCAGACGTGACTAATATGAATAGTAAACTTAAAATTAATTTAATCTATTTGACCTTTGACTTATTGCGCCAATGCTGTGCCAAATAATTTAAATTAATTTAATGGTTGTCTCATCTTTTCGGACAGTGCCGTAATTACAATGATTTGCAATCTGTGTGTTGATATTCATTAAATAATTAGTGATGCACGGAAAAGTTAGGGGGAGGTAGTAGTTACAGAATTGTCCGTTAGGATGGTCCGTCAAAACATTCAAGTACCTTTTATCAATGGTAGAATACCAATACTAACTCTACAAAAGTCCGATCATTTAATTTTAGTTGACATTCGTTCTAATTTTCTACCATATCCACTTTGGATAACCTTAAGATTGCAAATATACCCGAAAAAGGAAAAAAAAAAAACTTGCGCCCACGTGGTTTAAGGTATCACTNCGTGGGGGCCCGTGTATAATCGAGTAACAAATCGACTTGGGGGCCTGGATATAATCAACTAACAGTCATTTGGGGCCTAAGTATAGTCAAGTAACAAAGCAATTTGGGGGCCTGGATATACCAAAGTAACACCGCTCCCTCTTATACACTATTAGGTGGGGACAAGAGCCATCCCCCCCCCCCTCTTATAAGAACACGTAGAAAATACTGAACGCACACTTCCCCCCAAAACTTCTAACTAATTTAAAAAGAAGGATATTGGTGGTTTAATTACGGACGGAAAACCATCCTCCTAACCCCTACCTCTTAGATTAGCTTGGCAGGAACCTTGGTGTCAAACGTATTCATACAAACATAATTCAACTAGGTTATTTTTTTAATATTAATTTCTTGTTTCAAGATAATATCGAGAAACTTGTCTTCTTCAACCGGTTTAGGAAATCTTGTGTCGTAGAGGTAAAACATGTTTGGGGGCATTTTAAGGCAAAAAAATGTTGATCATTGAATCACCGGGGAATGGGATATATTCGTAAAGGCATTGATTATAATCTTGAAGTAATAATATAGCTTGTCTACAGCAGACCGGGAAACCCCGATATTAGTGACACATTCTTTGGCGTCGCTATCTCTTAATAATTAGTAATTAAGTCTTAATCACTAACTGTAACGGAACAAACCATTTTTACTTTAAGTTTGAAAATTAAAAATATTTTGGAACCGAACGAATAATATTACAACGGCATTGATTCCAAAAGTAAATTGGCCTATAGTTACTCCAAACGTGGATTTTCAAAAAAAATTTTAAACAAACATTTCACTGTTTATTGTACGTTTAAAGAGTTTCCCGTATGAGCAGATTATTTTGTGTGGTGGTGGTGGTGGTGGTGGTGGTGATGGTGATGGTGATGAGGGGGTAGTCCGTCCGTCGCCTCGCCCGCTAACAGCGCCTTATAACATTTTTATTCAACCACTTAGCTCTGTAGTCGATACGTGAGTGAAATGAGAGAACTGAAATCACTCTAATTGCTTTATTTGAAACTCCTTTAATAATTCTCATCTTTTGAATATCCTGAAACCTAAGGCTAAATTAAATTGATGTGAAACTTTTAGATCTCTTTTGAATTCGCTCCATTTAATGAGTTGTAACAAAGTCAAAGAAACATGTCTAGAAAATTTACCAACCCACATCCCTAGTTGTTGGTTATTCCGAGGCTATTTTATGAGTGACTCAATAAAAATAACATCCATGTGATATATGTGCGGCCCCCAGCGATCCCACCCTACACAACAACCACTATATTGGCGCAGTGATGGTATATTGAGGGGTGGATGGGGGGGGATTAATCGAGCGGGCGGCGCGCGCCGACCTTTACACCACTTGGTTCGCGCGTGTAGGAAAGAGACATGACGAGAAAGAAAGAGAGAGGAAGAGGTGTGACGTACTGTCGTCACCTTTTGAATGTTTCTGAGCAGCACTACTCCGGCTTGGGCAGTCGAGTAAGTACAGTCCGTCTCGCGAGTTGTCGTGTCCAAGAAGTAGCTAGGCCGGGGGGCGGGGCGTGTTTCATTGGTTGAATGTTAACGGTGTCGGCTGCTGTTATTATTAGCGGTTTTTGTGGTCACGGCGACGCGAAGTATTTTTTTCTTTTCTGTTTTCTCTTTCTTCATTTATTGCTCTGAGCTGTGTGCCTCGTTTTTTGTGGTCTCTTAAGAGTGTTATGGAAACTAGGTTTTGGTTCGTAAAGTGAAGTGATAAAATGTGTGTCTTTTACAGTGAAGTTTGTTATTAAAATTTATCAAAGGTTCTTGTTCAACAAATATACACCAGTGTGGTCACGCGGACCTATTTTTACAATTCCACAAAGAAGGGAGTTTATGTGAGTTTCGTTGGGTCTGGCAATATTGAGGTAATCAACCAGTTTATTATTTTGAGTTTGCAAGTGTTGTTTTATTCCCGTGTTTTTTTTAAACCTTTGATGCTTAATAAAATGTTTGATTTATTTATTGTACATGTAAGTGTTGCGAAATTACGTCGTGCAAGTGTATTAATACGTTGTTGTATACAGAGCGTATACGAATTTGTGCGATTCTACGAACACGATGCCTTACAGCTAAACAAGCCTAAAATTTACGTCGAACGTCGTCTCATTTTAGTTTGTCAGACAGGTGATACTTGAGAGAGTCGATATACGACTTACCCTGGGAGATATTGGGCGTGGAGAGGACGTTGTGTGGCCAGACCTCAGCCCAGCAGATTTTTTTCTTTGTCAACACTTGAACATGTACACCCAAATACCCCCGTAGATAGTGACAATCTCGTAGGGAAATTGCTAGCTGCTTGTACACAAACCGTTGATCCCGGCAGGTTGCGGCGTGTACAGGATAGTATAAAGGTTGATTGACTTGATTCACATGTTCGCTGAAAATAGTGAACAGAATCTGCTTGAGGGGCGCAGTAACTCACACGCTGTGTTGACCGTGATGCATTGCAACCCTAACTTAAAACAGCTGATTATCAACATACTTTATTTTCTAGTGGATAAATACATATCTTAGATCATTCTCCAGATGGATGTTTTCAAATTAAAACCATGTGTCGTGGCACAGTCCGATACATCGATACACACACTTTTCATTAACGGGTTATTTCAAATCTCTTCACAAAAGCTAACGAAGCTCTGTCTGCTTGCTTCTGGCTGTACAGCGCATGCGTTGTCAAATGCGTATACGCACTGATTAGAGATGGGGGAGTTTGAGATTTGATTGGCTCTCCCGTGCCGAACATTTCAGGCAGAGCGGACGAAGTAGAGATGAACTGGACTCTAGCAGAACAGCTCGCGCCGACGAATCTTGTGATTGGCTTAGAGCTCGTCCCGTGACCCCGTTTCTGTTTTACGCTTTTTTTCGGAGAACGTATGGATCCACAGTAATCAGTGGCGTGTCGTGGAATGTTTCAAGGTAAGCAGACCTTGTTTAAACTGTACCTGTAATATTTTCTCGCATCACTTGGGCCCTAATTTGACCAATCATACATATACTCTGTTCTGCATGCCCCACACGGGAATGTATTCCCTTCGATACCTGACCAATGACAGTTCTACTGAGGGGTGTGAATTATTCACAGGTACAGTTAAAACTAATGATACTTACCCGGGCAACACTTCACGACACGCCACTGACTAATTACTGTAAATGTGCTGCCGCCTGTCTCGTAATGTACAGTATTCGTTTTGAGCACTAATCTAGTACTATGCTTACTATAAGCTATTTTAAATAAAAAGAATAAATGTTTTTTATTTATCATACTGTACGATGAAGCCCTGGTTTATATCCTTCCATCAGATGATGGTATCACCTATTTCTCAAACTAAGTATCGGGAGTTTGTTGTTTTACATTTTTGACTGGTTTTGCTCTGAGGAATCTCACTTTAAAGAGGAATTGCACGAAGTTGTATACAGTATGTATTGTGAAACTCTTTATCAAATGTTGGTATTAAGAAAACTATAACAGAGTACTTGATTTAAATCTTGTCCTTAACATGGTTATCATCTCATCGGCATCGCCCCACCCCTCTTTTCCCTCCCCTTAAGTACTTTAACTATCTTAGACCTAGGTCAGGGCTGTAGTCTAACCTTTCATTGATGCATGCGCATTCTGTTTACTAGCTTCCAAGGTTATAAGTTAAGTTGGTGAGTCGGATATTAATTTTACAACGTAATTTCTTGTCAAGAGAATTTAACGAAACAATAAACCTCCAAATTCTCAAAACACACATCGAAGGGTACGCACATCAAGTTCGTCTTGTCTTTCTTGCCTGTGATGGGGGAGGTCGAGGTTCAAATCCTGGTTGGATGTATAATGTATTTTTTATATTTTTTTTGCTATTTTATCACGTGAATGAGGATACATTTCCTCTAAATTCTGCACTACTCACCCCCCCACTTTACGTTTATTTGATTGCGTATAGCCCGGAAGGGTATTAAGACGCGATGCAAAAATAAATATTAATATTTTTAATGAAATGGAAAATCAAAGGTTAGTGAGAAGTAGTGACAAAAAATTTATATTTTTTTAATATCCTATCTATCACATTTCTGAAGTTGACTTTTGGTACCCATTTCGGATATTTTGTTAATTAAAAGAAAGATACTTGCCAAACGTATTATCCACCCACCAAAGTGATCTATATATTTACACTAATGGTGTAGTGAAGAGAAAGATAGAATTTGGAGAAATTGTACTCATGTTTGCTTGGGGGGAGAGTGAGAAAGGATTATGGAAAAAAATACCTCACTACACCCGACTGAGATTCGAATCTAAACCTCCCAGTCGCTGGGAAACTTGACAAGATGAGAATGGCACCTTTATCTGCTTGATCATCTTTGCGGATAATGTCTATTTCTCGCACTCTTAATTCATTAACGGAGCCTCTTACCTAACCTCATCACAGGATGCCAACGACTGAAAATTGTTTCATAGCTTAAATCAGGATCATCAAATAAAATAATTGTGAAACATTACTATGGCAAAATTAAATACTTAATTATTAGGCCTAGCATAATTTATTTTTAAAGATTTCTCACACTAGACTCCACGATTTAAAATAAAAACAAAGAGAAGCATCAAATAACTTCTTTAAAGCCATAGATAAGGATGAACAGTAATTAAACTTGAACCAGTCTTCAAATTGTTGGTCGGTAACCTGTATTATATTTAGAAAATACTGGGACTAAGATAAAATGAGCGAAGTTGTTTCACCATTATAAAAATACCTATTACAAAAATAAACGTTTTGAAATTAAAAACTAAACTTTTCACGTATTCCAATTTTTCAGCTGCCCAGTGAAGAATACAGAAAACTACACTTTACTGTATTTTCTGGTAAAAAAACTTAATAATATATCTGATTTGTCGAGCTATTAGCCGTTTTATATATATTTAAAGTATTACTTCTTCCAGCTACTTTGACTACCTGTGAAGAGTAATTTCCAACCGAGACTTAAAACAAAGTGTTTCAAGAAGGTGGAGGGCGTTTGGCATAAATGGAGCACAAGGTGGCTCCTTGAGTCTGATTGCTCTCCAAGGGGGGTGCAGTGAAAATATGTTTATTCAAAATTAAAATTAAATCCACAAGTATTTAACCTACATAAAAAAAATCGTAGTTTATTTAGTATTAATTTAGTGTTTCTACACTAATTCTATAATCATAATAAAAGTATTTTTATTTTAAGTACGTCCTCTAAGCCCTAAGGGCATCTTCAACTCGTAACGTCTGGACATGAGGACGTTTAAAATTAAGGAAACGGTGAAATATAGTGGATGCCTCCCTGGTAGGTTGAGAAACACTGCCTTAGACCTTTGGACGATAATTATATACATTGGTATGACTGTGGCATCGTGACTAATAAAGTCGTCAATATTGTCGAACATAATCTATGCTATGACCTCCATTTGTCCAAGTGTGACAAACCGCACAAACAATCGGCCAGCGGTGTTTTATGTTACTATCACCTTAGCACTATTTTACACTGAATAAGTGAAAATTGATGACA
Source organism: Timema genevievae (assembly GCA_902155825.1). Lineage (NCBI taxonomy): Eukaryota > Metazoa > Arthropoda > Insecta > Phasmatodea > Timematidae > Timema > Timema genevievae. Next base: position 212,260 of record CABFWO010000307.1, on the reverse strand, counting down.
TCAGCATTGATGCCTTTGAAAGTTGTTCTCGTCTATAAAAATAAAGTTGTGTCAAAGATTTGTTTCTTATTTTCTCTTTCTCAGGTAGTAAGACGCGGTGATTAATTTATTAATATTTTAGGAAACTTTTAATTAAATATAAAAGTTATTCGCCAACAAAGTGACCCAGAATGTCATAAAACCATAAAAGGGATTATGTAATTAACCAATATTTTACTATCTCTTCGATTCCTCGAAGAAAAAAGTATTGGGATCTTAAAAAAAATCGAACTCGAGATTTTGATAAATGTCTGATGTTTCCTGAACCCCCAAAACTGAAAAAGTTGTTTTCGCGATGCCGTCTGTCTCTCTGACAAAATTGATATTTTCCTATTTCCACGAAAATGACTTTGAGGGTAGTATACTTGTGCATAAATTTTCAATTTTGTTCATCTCGCCACATTTATTTGAAATTCGAAATAACGTGTCATTGCAAATATATAATACTATTAAATTTAATGCTATTAAATATAAAACTATTTTGTTTGAAATATAGACTACTCATCTTAAATCAATAGTTTCCGAGCTATAAGCTAATATTTATATTTTCTATACAAATCTCTGAAAATGAAATTGCTTCTTATGCTCTTTGGTGGACAGCAATGCTCCTCTTTTCTAAATGTTTATTTAACAGTGTATATTATTTGGGCTTTTTGAAGGATTGTTTCTGCAACCGTGTATATTATTTTGTTTTACATATTTTTACAAGTTTTTAGTAAAGGCCTTCATTTTAAAATTAAAGAGAGATAAAGTATATGCGGTGACCGTACCATTTATTTTAAATATATCCATAACATTAGGTACAATTTTTTGACGTTATTTCTTTATTTAGAAATGATTATTAGCTTATTTAGTTTAAATAATTATTAGTTAAACTTTAAAAAAATTACATTTGATTGGAGTGTGCTTCAAGGAATGTGTACCCTCCTCAACGAAACAATAAAGAGAAATTCAGCAATGCTTTTATAGTGTCTTTGAATAGCCATTTTTCGTATCGAATCCAAATAAGTACTATAGCTACTTTTATTTTAGAGTTTGGTTATTTAACTTGCACATCCTTTTACACGGGACGATCAGCTCGTGACTTAAAACCCAACCTAAACTAGGGCATCCCCCAAGCTAACAATTGAGTACCCAACACTAGCGTTTGAAATGTAACTACCTACGTCCTACGCATATAAACACAAACAAACATGCCACTATTTGTGTAAGGATTGCCTGGAATGTAAAAGGGGATTCTCTAGTAGGTTTTCTATTTCTCTGACAATGACTAGTGGGAAGTAAATGGGGCCCGGGTATATTCTAGTAACAAAACCATGTGGGGAATCCCTAGTATACTCGAATAACAAAGCCATGTGGGGACCTGGGTATACTCGAGTAACAGATCCACTTGGGGGCCTGGATACATTCGAGTTTCTAAGCGACGTGGGGGCCTGTGTATACTCGAGTAGCAAAGTGACTTTGGGGCCCGTGTATACTCGAGTAAACAAGCCACGTGGAGGCCTGAGTATTTTCTAGTAACAAAGTCAAAGTTTGGGCCCGGGTATATTCTAGTAACAAAGTGACGTGTGGGCCCGGGTATGTTCGAGTATCTAAGCGACATGGGGACCCGTGTATACTCGAGTAACAGAGCCATATGGGGGCCACGAGTATACTCGAGTAAACAAGACACGTGGAGGCCCGGGTATTTTCTAGTAACACTCACGTGGGGGTCTGGGTATATTCTAGTAACAAAGTGACGTGAGGGCCCGGGTATTCCCGAGTAACAAATCAACGTGGGGGCCCGTGTATAATCGAGTAACAAATCGACTTGGGGGCCTGGATATAATCAACTAACAGTCATTTGGGGCCTAAGTATAGTCAAGTAACAAAGCAATTTGGGGGCCTGGATATACCAAAGTAACACAGCCACGTGTGGGCGTGGGTATACTTGAGTAACAAAGCTACTTAAGGGCCTGGGTATAGCTAAGTAACAAAGCCATTTGGGGCCCGGGTATACCGAAGTAACATATCCACATGAGGGCCCGTGTATACTCGAGTAACAAGGCCACTGGAGAGCCCGGTTATACCGAAGTAACATAGCCACGTGGGGGCGTGGTAGAGTCAAGGTACTAAGTCACGTAGGGGCCCGTGTCTACCCCAGTGATATATTATACTGGATGGACATAAACACACCCCTTGCAACGGACCAAATCGTGACGCTAAAGTTGGTCGTCTGCTTGCTAGTGAGGTGACAGATTTAACGGTTTCTTTCAATGTTATTGTGCAAAAACGTGTCTGGCGAATAAAAGTATTTATTTTTAAAAATAGTGACGTGTGATACCCCACTTGACTTAAGATACAGTTACATTAAAAGATATATATTTCAGTTTTAAAGGTAATACTGTACAAATAAGAATAAAATCTTTGCTATATTAAAATATGCAGCTAGAGCCCATGCTGTTTACATTCAGCCAAGACTACAATATATTTAAAATTGGTTATTAGATTATATAATGGTTTCATAAATAGTATTATATTTAAAGTTTAGTAACTAAAATAAAAAAGGTACCGCCAAACTTAGTGTAGTAGTTTTACATTCAAATTATCATTTAGGTTATAGGTTTGTATGATCAATATTACTATATTACATTATATTTAAAGTTGGTTGTTTATTGCTTTAAGAAACCATATTGTATTTAATGTTTGATAGCTATAATAAAATAAGGTCGCTAAAAACCTGATTACTTTTGTTCGAATGACAAACTTTGTGTAGAAGTCCTACGTTCAAACGATCATTTAGCGTTTAGTCTTGTAGGAAGTATTACTATTTTAGCCTAAATCAACTTATTTAATGAAACAAGTTATGCGCGTTGGACTTAGTTATGCTCTTCAAATCTTTTATTAACCCATTTATTTCCTTTAACTAATCATGATATATATCATATATTCATGAAAATTAGCGAATGATGTCGAAATGCCACATTGTCTTGTATGTGTAAAAGCGAGAAAGAGATATGTGAACGTATCCTTCTCTCTTACACAATGGTATGTAGATGACAGCTCAAAAATTTTAGCCGCAGATGTCCATCTAGTTATATTATAGAGATCAATGGTCTACCAAATAACATGACCACGTGGGAGCCCGGGTTTACCGAATTAACATATCCACGGGAGGTTGGGGGGTGAGGTATAGTCAAGGTACTGAGCCACGTAGTGACCCGGGTATATTCGTGTAACTGAACAACGTGCGCGACGATCCCTCATTGTTCAGTAGTTGTCCTAATGTACTTCCGTGTCCTGTAAGCGCCGTTTTCTGTACGCGCAACTGCGCCCGTCATGAGGCAACCTTAATCTAGGACATTCGGTACTTTCTGGAAGTTGCCAGTGAGCACCCTCGCCCAGGATGTTCCTTGTGGTCTAAAATGGGCCAGGATACCGGTTCTAATTTAGTTCAGGACAGAACACACTCTCTTGAAAACACGCCGCACTAATGAGAAAAACAAGGTCACCATTGGAAGAACTTTACGGAGCACATACCAACAGTTAAATGTATGGCAAACAACATTGTCAACATCATTCAAAATTTACTCCCGCTCCAGAGCATTGTCTTGGTCGAAGACAGATTTTCTTTCCCCCTTTTTGTCAGCCAATATCATGTGTGAAACTGGCCCATTCCATTCTGGTCTAGGTTGGGTGTTGTCTTGTGTTTGGTATCGAGGTGCAAGTCTTGACAGTGATACTGGCCCATAGTCCGTGCTGTTCGACAGGCGTGACGTCACACTTGGCTACCTCGTCCTGCCTCGTCCTTATACTGTTATATCCTAAATTGTCTACTACCTGTTCAGGTTATACGCATATATACTAATTACACTAATGGTTTAGGGATGAGGCATTTTGGGTTTAGTGGAATTCTACCCGTATTTGCGGGAAGGAAGAGTGTAAAACCTTGCAACGCCACCGGCTGAAGGCTTATAGTTCGTTATAAATCAAAATGCAATGAGGTAAGAGTAAATTTATGAATCTGAATAGCTCTTTCTCTCTATTCTCTTTATCTTATCTTTCTAAATTTCTCTCTATCTCTTTGTGTGTGTATATATATATATATTTCTCATTCTTGATCAAACACCCAAGCTCAATACCATTTATTCGCCACTTAATGAAAGGAAACAGTCAATCTCATAATTTAAAAATGTTTTGCACTCCCGGAATTTGGACCCTGGTATTTTTAAGCAAAGGTGTTGGCGTGAACTTTCATTACATTAAACTATAGAAGTTCCAGAGACCTGAAAAACAAGGAAAAGTCAAGTAATTGGCTTGGCCATGGAAAAGTTAGGACATGTTATCAAATTTCTGGAATATTAACTAAAAATAAATGGTACGGTGCACTGAACAGACTTTCTCTCGCTTTTATCTTAAAATATATATTTAATAAAAACTCGCAGAATTTGGGAAACGAAATAGTAGGCCTATACATTGTTGTAGAAAGACTACGCCAAAGATCATAAATTAAATAATATACACTGATACTACTTTCTCTATGGCATTAAGATCCAGGAACACTGTTACATAAAAATTGAGAAAAGAGAATCGTCTTTGTCCATCAAAGAGCATAAGAATCAAATTAATTTTCAAAGACCTGAATTAAAAAGTATACATATTTTATATTATTAAACATATATAATTATGAATTATTCTTATCTCAAATATTAGCGGAGAAATGATGAAAATTGGAAAATTTCCCCCGTGTAAAGTAACCTTCATGTCATTTTCATGAGAAAATGAGAATTGTTATCTTGTTTATAAACACAAACAGTGTCTAGATATAAAATTTAATCAAAATCGTTAGAGCTAATTTAGAGAATTTTTTTTTTCCTATTTGCCCTTCAGTAAAATACCCTTAATTTTAGGGTTGGATGTCTAATTCCAAAAACAACTCGGGGGTGGGGGGAGTTTATTAAAATACCAGATACCGAGTTTTAGTTAATAGTTTCGGCTCTATCCAGAGGTACGGACAGACGGCACTGTGAAAACCACTTTTGTTTCAGGTGGTCATGAAACGTCGACATTTATTAAAATCTTGAGTTCGATTCTTTTGACGAGCACATATAAAGTAAAAATACACAACTTTTATTTATATTAGTATGTCTTCAAGTCAGTACACACCACAAATCTTTTAAGCATAGTTAAGCGTACTAATTTTAATTCTCTAGGTCAACATGTGGTTTTCTTGTCATCCCACGCGTCTTTTAAGACGATTGAGTCCAGGTTATGCGCATGTACGAGAATTCGACTACTTTATAAGAATAAGAAACTAATGAATAAAGTGTATCACAATTTTAAACTATAATTGTGTAAGGTGATCTTTCAAAGTCTCAATATGATCTCACTGAAATAAATCTTAGTCGCATTACATATTAGTCCATGGCTTTAGGCTGAAACCCCTAATAGACTGACACAATTTCAGTATGTGTATGTGTTGCGATCTTAATAAAATAATGCTTTTAAAAGATAATGACTGGAAAAGTTAGGGAATTTTAAAATATAATTTGGTTGGCTACCCTGTAAAATTGATCTAAAACTTAGGTTGTATTTTTCTATCATGTTTCATTTGTTTTCTAGTTTTATATAGTACGTTTAGTGTACGGTTATCACCTGCTTCGTTAAAACTACCTTTAATTACGATACACATCACATACATTTACACATCCTGCTTATTTTGCACAACTAGTCTGTAATTATTTATTACCCACACAACATAATAACATTTAATTTAAGAGTTCAACTAGCCTACGGGCAAATGCCTCGATGTGACCAATGGGAATTTTGTCTGTTTACTAAACCATTGAAATACTAATTTGCAAGGGATGTGTGAAGAACATGGTTTTCTTTAGAAGCAAAGACGAATAGGAATGAATATTTGTAAAAAAAAAGTTGTTTATACTGATGAAAAAATAGATTGTTTAATGTTTATATCTTATAACTTTAGTCAATATACTAATATTTAAGAACCCGCTTCGGTGGCAGCGTGGGCTAGCGCATTAATCTCATGTTGGAATGGGCTGTCGAAGACGGGGAGATCGGGGTTCGATCCTGGTCGGATGCATTGAGGATATTTTCCCACATGGATTTCCACTCTCCCTCCACGCAAATTTGGGTGCACTTCTCTAATTTAAGCCTTCCTAATCCCTAACCCTTTAGTGTAACTAGTATATATGCGTATAATCTGAACAGGTAGTAAAACGAGCTGCTAAAAAAAATTTAAGAGTGGTTTTAGAAAATGATTTAAAATATGTTGGCGTAGCCTGCCTGATATACAATCTGTAAAGAACACATTGGAAAATATTGAACGAAAATGTCAATATTTGTATTGGTGATGCCTCATAATTGCCTAAGTCGCATTTTTATTTTCGAAGTGAAGTTGAAGTTTTCATACATTCCTACTAATAGGATATTATACTTATTTCTAGGAAACATAACTTTCTATCAATTGCAAATTTATTTTGAAATATTTGTAGAAGTCTAATATATTGTGTATTTTAGTGGTATTATTAAATAAGTGTTTAGTTTTCTCAAAAGAGAAAAACACATTTATTTTAAAATTCATAACTTATTTACATTCTTCAGGTTCATTTAGTAAACAATTATATGTATTGTGAAATAAATGTAAAATAGGATATATTTCCTTAAATGTTTTTACTTTCGAAAATAATAAATGTCATAAATAAATGTCATATTTACTCAACTAAATATATATTTATACAATAGCTATATATAATATTACTTTCGCAAGCTCTAAAGCCAATAATGGCCATCATTGACCATCCAAACTAAGGGCACGGGATGAGAAGGGTGAGTTTAAAGTATTTTAGTGTTTTCTTGAAGAATTTACATTTAAAATTGCATAAAATGTAGACAAAATATTTATACATACTTTATATATAATATGTATCTTGCTTTATAGCCGGACTATCAGAAATTTACTACACTATTAAAGTGGGGTGAGGAAGATATAATTTAAAGAAGTTGTAACCGTATTTACGTTGAAGAGTGAGAAACCAATTACTAAAATATAACCGTCTGGGATTATTAACACCGTCAGGCAAAAACTGGACTAAACGAGCTTGACGCTTTTGTCCGCGTGCCCACCGATGATATTCGGTCGGTGTTAAACTCCCGCAAATAAAATCACACTGAAGGGTTTTCATAACTATTTGAGAACACCTCGTATATAAATATAAGTGTTTCGTTGAAGCGGACACGTATGATTAACCAGCGTGCTCTTGTCTCCATATCCGCCTGTGGAGAACCGCCAGGTAGCCAGGCGCTTCGTGACGTAATTAGCTAACACGTGACTCTGACAGGTAATCTTCGAACATAAACTTGGCGCGAAGTTTACTGTCGGAGCGTGCCAGCTAGAGAATAAATACACATACTTGCAACAAACACGCCTGGCTGGATCGCTAAGAAATGAGATTTCTCTTTGTATTGTTCTCTTTTTAACTTTTGTTCTCTTTCGTTCTTTCTTTGTTACTTTGGCTTTATCCTCTTTTTTTTTCTCACGTGCATTATCTTTTATCTTTATCTATTTGTTCTAGTTCTTTACTCCTGTCTTGTGGGCACGCGGTTTAAACGACAAGCTCACTTTGTCTGGTTTGTCACTTATGTGGTTGTTGAGGCTTGAATACGACTATTGTGTACTGAGGGTGATTTTTACTTAAATTGTTTCCCACTCTCCTTCCACGCAAATGCAAGTATATTTCATCTAAAACTCCATCTTCCTCATCTTTACCCTTTAATATAAAACTTTGAATAGATATAACAATAATTTTACCGGTTGTTCTCTTTGGGTGTAAAACGTGATTTCTTAACCTCACATGAAGAAAACATTTTAGGATGTTCGAAAACAAGGTGCGTAGGAGGATATTTGGTCCAAAAAGAGATAAGGCTACTGAAAAGTGGATGAGGCTACATAATAATGAGTTTCATACCCTTTGCTCATCACAAGGCATTGCTAGGATAATCAAGTATCATAGATTACGGTGGGCAGGACATTCAACAAGAATGGGGGATTCTAGAACCTTGTTCAGAGTAGTGACTGGCAAAACCAGTTGGAAGAGACGGCTGGGAAGACCTAGACGCAGATGGGAGGGTAACATCAGAATGGACCTGAAAGAGATGGGGTATAATGAGGTGGACTGGATAGAACTAGCTCAAGATAGGGGTAGATGGTGTAGTTTTGTAAGTGTGGCAATTAACTTTCGAGTTACTAGTGCCATAGAATAAGCAAGTAAGTATATATTGTATATTATATATACATATATGTACACGCGAACAGGTAGCTTTGGGGGAAGTAAAAAATAAAATCATTTTATAAAGCGCTTAAAAAATTACAAACTTTTTGGTTAACATTATTTATATTTTACTATGTCATTAGTATAATTGTATTTATTTTAATAACTATGTATTAAAAGTGACGGCTGAAAATCACATAACTTAACATACTAATGCATAAAAGTGGATTCAATAATATTTTTAACTATTATATATTGTTCCCATCATACTCCTAGACAAACACATGGCATGAAGGATGGAACCGGTTCGAATGGCACAAAAGCAGAAGCAGAAGTATATATTTCAAAGTTAATACAAACAAGATATATTGCTGTCAAACGAGCTCACTTTTAAAAATAAATTCCTTCTCCATATTCTCTTCAGTAAATTTATTGGTACACAGGCGCTAAGGGTTTAGTAACGATAATTTAAACGCGCTTTAAATATAGTTTTGTTAAGGCAAGATTTAATGCCGGTGGCGAATTATTTACCCGTTTGAAATGACCGCCACTCTGAAGGTGAGTGAGTGGACTTTCCTTCCAGTGCCGAGGCTTTCAGTTTGCTTGTAGGTAAGAACTGGGCAACTTTCTCTCTCCAGTAACAAGAACGTTCCCAACTTGCCCCATGCTCTTACCTTTGGCCAAAGGTCCCGGGTTCGATTCCCGTGTCCAGGTGTCATTTTTCAATTTTCAGACTAGTGAAACAGTTTTACTATATTACAATATAATAATTATATAATTTTTAATTAAAAACATACTTTACTTTTTTTAATTGATCTTATTCTCATTGTTGTCAAATGAAGAATGCAGAAAGAAAACATTTCTTAAAGTTTTCTGTACATAGCATAATCTTATATCTAAATTCCTTCTCAAGTCCATGCGCTGGTTGAATATTTTTTTCTGACGATAAAAACGTTACGTCTACGTCATGAGATGTGCTCTGCTCCTTTTTTCTTTTAACAGATGGCATCAATTTCAACAGATGGAATGTAAATGAAACAAAAATTTGTAAACTTTTCTAATCTACAAATTGAAACTATTTCTTATATTCCCTAAAGGGGTTTTCAATGCGTTAGTTCGGTTTTAAATGGTAGCTAGTATTAGTTTTAAGATGAATAGACGTATAATATATGTTCAACTGGAAACATATCGTACCCATCCATACTTGTGGGCACGTAGATTAAGCACAAGTTTCATAGTCAGACATAGTACGCCTCAAGTGTGGCGCTACACTTAATACAAGACGACATCTACCTAAACTCCAATAGAAAGGGCCAGTTTCACGTGCTTATGGCTTTTGTTTCTCCAGTGTGTTTATTCCTGTTTTTTTTTAACAAAATCGCTTTAATTCTGTTCAAATTTGAGCCAAATAAAAAAGTATGGTAAACTTTCTTGAGGAACCTTATGAAGTATTCTTAATTCAATGTCATTATAAGTTTTTCCTTTGGATGAAAACTTTTCCTCTGGATGAAAACTTTTCCTCATGGGTTTATCCTGTCCTCTGAATCATTTAGTATATCTAAGAGTTCACAAAATTGTTTCACAAACATTCTGGTATAATTAAAGAACCATTCCATTCTGATCTAGGTGGGTGTCGTCTTGTATTAAGTGTAGTAATCTGACTATAAAACTGGCCCATTTGAATGTTAAAACTCATCTGATCCTGTCTGTCGGTGACGGAGAGGTTGGGATTTGAATCTAACTTGGAGTATTTTTTTTTTCGTAAGTGGTTTACCACTCTTCCTCCATGCAAATAATGGTACATATCCTCATCCATGCGCCTTAAGGTAATTAGGTGTAAATGTATATAGACCAGACGGGTTGAGAGACCCAGAATAAAAATACTACCGCTATGATCCGTCTCTCGACACAAACTTCGTAAAGGCAGTAACCCTGTTGAAACTATTTGATTGGTTGACAATTCTGAGTGAATGTGTTTATCAAGTGGTATGCGGGAGTACAGTAGGCCTATAAGTTGTACTTTCTCAAGATAACAATCTTCATATACTTGGTGACCTGGTGGTCTAGGGGTAAGGTGTCAGACTTCTGTGCTAGGGGTCCGGGGTTCAATCCTTGGTCCTGGCACAGATTTATCTGATTGCCAAACCCTTCCTTCACCTCTGACAAGATGTGTATTAATCACAACTTGTGAATGTGAGGAATGACAGGCCTCCACCGTGGTTTGGATCCCACGTTAAACTGTAGGTCCTCCATTTCATCTCACAATCACCCTACCATTGCACATTAGCGTAAGTGCGTATAACCCGAACAGGTAGTAAGACGCGGTGCTAATAATAATAATTCATATACTTTATCATACTATTAATAATAATATCACTATAACACGATCCATAATGCTTCACTTTCGCATTAGATTTGATTGCCAGTAACGGGGAGGTTGGGGTTTGAATCCGGGTTGAGTGTGCCGAGCTTTTTCCAGGTTACCTAATCTCCCTCCACGCGAATACAGATGCATTTATTCTTTTATTCCATCTCCATCCCTATTCGATTAGCGTGATAACGCGGTAATTTTTTTGACACACACCACGATTCTCAAATCGCACCAGAATATTTTCATGCATTTAAATTCTAAGATCGCCTAATCAGTATTGTTAACTTGATCATTTATATTTTTACTATTCTTTTTTATTTAGCACTGCGTCTTAATACCCGTTCGGTTTATACGCTTATTTTAACTTTTCTTAATGTGACATTCCAACAAAATAATAATAAATAAATATGAATAAATACAATACATTTGGTGATTGATATAGAGAATCTTTCTGATCACCTCATTTTTTTAATTTTTTTTTGCTCACATTGTTTAAATGGTCATCTCCCCCTCTCCCCCCAATTTTTTTCTCTTCGGATCTGCATAGCTCTCGGGGCATCCTCAAACTATGGTAGGGGGGCTAGAGCCCCTTCAATCCCCCCCGTGGCTACGCTACTGCGTCCAAGCAACTCTCTCTAAAGTTCGGTGCTCCTCAGAACCTTACGAACGCGCACACCGCCCGGCTAAAATCAATGTTTGTTACACAAATAATTAAATATTTCAAAGTATTGCACTTCTTTCGCGAGACTACATAATAATGCCACCCGACTGGCAACATTTTCTGCGGAGAGCACTGAAGCTGTTATGGACGCTGTATTTTCTATTTCCAAAATACTTTTTGAAAATTTGAAATTCTGGTCTTCGTTTTCGAGCTAGTGCTTTTATAAACTGGCGTGTGTTAGAAGGGCCTGTCACCAATTACGGCGCGCAGCTAATGCGCTAGATTCGTGTAGAGCTTTACTGCCGAGGATAGGGAGATCGAGGGTGTGTTTTCCTAAATAGTTTTCCACTCTCTCTCTCTCTCCACGCAAATGCGGGTTCACTTCCTATATATTCAACTTTCCCATTTCCTAACCCACTAGTGTAAATAGTACATAACTGTATAACCCAAACGGGTAGTAAGACGCGGTGCTAAGTATTACTATTATAATTACAAAAATGAAATTTAAGAATTGAAGATAAAACAATTCATATTACGAAAACTTGTTGTAGTACGAGGCATTTCGGCACCAAACCAACGCACCCGAGTTGTGTTTGAATAGCACGAGGCATTTCGGCACCAAACCAACGCACCCGAGCTGTGTTTGAATGGCACGAAAGCGCATTCCTCCCGTGGCTCCTTCTGTCTACCTACCCTAAGCACCCACAGGTGCGGTGCGACGAAGGAAAAAAGTCTTCTCTAGAAACCTCGAGAGTTCTGGCATGGAAATTCCACAAGCCGCTCGTAGTAAACATTTCACAATTTAATTTAAAAACAAACATACAACTGGAAATTTGGAACTTTCTTATCGGCGGTGGTGCGGTGCGCCGTAATGGACAAATAACTTTACGTGCACAAATTTACTAAGATAATATTTCATAAAGATGGTGTATTATGATCATTTTTAATGTTGCCTTGCGTCCTACATCTTTGGATTAGTTCGCCAACGCCCTACCATTCACTTTCAAATTGCTTTTACTCAAATCGTTGGCTAATAGTTTAAAACAATGATTTTAAATCGACCCGTCATATAAATGATTGCATTGTATCTTGGCCATATACCCACCCACGCCTGGGCAGCTCAGCAGTTAACACAGCAGAGAATACAATGTTTCAGTGCCGGTCAAGGACACACTTTTAAAATTGAGTATAGGCCTAGTAACTCTTTATTTCTTCTTCATGGCCACCACATGAGAAACTGCGGTCAGTTGTTAAGCGGGTGTTCTTCTGCGGGATATTTGGTATCTTTATATCGTGATGTCATTGAATAAAGTTGAGCGAAGTTGCGCAATTTCATTACTTCCCTCTCTCTACAACTCTTTGTGTGTATGCTAAATGTTTTTTTTTTCTGTTTTTTTCTTGTAATGGCTCTTCTGTTTGGAATTGTCTGTCTCGTTACGTCATCGCTAGCCTCACTAGCATGGTACCCCTTGTCGAGGAGGAGGCCTTCCAGTTCTGGCTAGCGAGTTCGGCGGTCGTCGTCCGTATCGTGTTGTTTGTTTGAATACGTCCGCTAATTCATATGTAAGCATCTGCAGAATAGTTCAGGAATTTACTATAACTCATTTTTCTCACGAATCGACATATCTGACAGGTATAAATGTTACTAGATCTATTTTCACGTGTTCATATGTCAGATCGTGTGATCTGCAGTGGTTTGCTACTTTTTATGGATATGATAAATAGCTAAGTATAAAATAATAGTAATATACTTAGTACAATTTTAGAAATGTTAATAGAAAATAAAATTGTTTTATAAAGGTGTTTCAAATTTATTGCAAAAAAAAAATCTAGGCATACTTTGTACTTTTTGTAATATTTCTTTTAGGGATGCAATAGCAACAGTCATACAGATATTGTGTGTACTGTGCTTTGATATAAGGATCTATAGTAGTCTATAGATATACAGTCCACTTTTCATAGATAGGTCTTTTTAGAAAAAAAATTGTGGCTTAGATTGGTTTAAAATAATTTTTATATATAGCCTATTGTTTTATCTCTATCAATAGTGACATCTTAGGATCACATTTGACGTATGAATACGTAAAAGTAGGTCTAATATTTTTCTAGCTTTCAGATAAAGCCCTTCATGTGAAAATTGAACAGTACATAAGCTAAATATGTCAAACACCGGAATCAAAATGTAAGGTTACATAATCATTTTTATACTACTATTTCTCTTTTGTTATTTATAGTAATGGCTTTTAGTAATATACAAGCTAATATATTTTCTCATTCGAGGTATTTAGTGTGCGCGTTCTTAACTAAGTAATCCATCACACTACTTACAAAATAACATAATTATAGACCAGACACAACACCCAGTCCCTTATCTTTTAATTCTTGACTTTGAAAAATGAATTTCCAATTTCACCCTTGTTAAATATCCAGCCATTCCGGGAATCGACCTCGGGTTTCTTAGCTGACTAGTCAGACGCGCTACTCATCAATACAAGGTCCCAGACTTAAACTTAAAATTAACCCTTAAAATTAGGTTGAAGAATCAGCACTAGCATGGATAGAGGATGCTAAACTTTAAACATCCATCAATGGACCTAATTGGGGCCTGAACCATGACATTCCGGATCATAAATGAGATGTTATCTCGCTTACCTAACACTCCTTCTGTTGTGTTAATTGATGATTTATCTAAATGTGAATTTTTCATTCTTCAATGGGTTTTCCTAATATAGTGGGATCGCCATAAGAAGAACTGAGAGTTCAAAAGATTATTAAAGTCGCAGTTAGATTTAGATAAGAAAGTTATTGTTGACAGTTAAATTATTATCACCGCGTATTACTAACCGTTCAGGTTATACGCATTGGCAGTTAAAAAGTTATCTAAATTTTAATATAAAAATAATATAACAATATGTCATATGATCTATAGCTGCCCCCTTTAATTAACTAAGAAATAAAATTAGTAATATAGTAAAATCTTATCACAGTTTACAGCATTTTTTTTTTAGCTTTAAAAAGTTATATCCTACAAGAATCCTACTATACTTTCTTAAGGAGCGTTTTCTTCAGATGTCACTTTTGACAGTGTTGTGTCAATTTTGACTATTATCAGTTTGATACAATGGCCTTAATTAATATTGACTAATCTGAATTCATTTTGAAGCCTCTAAAAATTTATTTCAAAGGCGATCTTATTATAGATTTTCTGGTCTAAACAAACATAAACTAATAATTTTTTCCTAGATTGTGTTAAGCTATTTTGTTTTTTTAAATTTAGTTAGTCCACCCGTTTTATCGATACTAATTTAATGGTTTTAAAAGTTAGATACTAAATCTCTTACCCTATATTTCCACGAAAAGGGTCATTATGCTAATGTCACTTTTAGCACCGTCTTCTGGAAAACTAAAGGAATCTAAATACTTGACTAAAGGTGCTTTGTCCAAGCTGCGACAGTTACCTGTGACTGCGACTGGAGTCGCGTGGCTACGGCCGCAACAGACCAGGGTGACACTAGCCTCATGCGACAGTCGCATGGGCTGTTTTCCAAAACGCGACTCCAATGGCAATCACTAGTCTATTTCAAGATGAATGGGAATACATACTTATCAGAGAGAGATAATTTTTTTGGATATTTTGAGGAGGCTAAAATCTTATATGCACTAATGTTGGGGCACTAACTCAAACAGCACCATATCCTGCGAGTGGATCATTAGCACCTCCAATTTTCGTTGTTTAACATTTTAAAAATAAATTACCACACAAAATTAAAGAATAAATACGCATTGTCAATGCGGCTCTAGCCGCAAGCACTGCTTACTCCACCAGTGCTGCGACACATACCACCATCGTCTCGCATCGCAGACCAAACTTAAACTGCGCATGGGTGAAGACTGCGACTCAAGCCGCAGTCGCAGATAACTGTCGGTGCTTGGACAATGCACCAAGTCTGCACCTAAATATGTTGACAAAAGTGAGAGATTTTGTTCCTCGATGTCAACAAAATGCACTGGCTTAGATATGCACAGTACCACAATTAATATCTAAATACTCTTTAGTAGAAAAATATACTTTAAGAATGTTGATGCTAAAAGATGTTAGGATTGTTGTTTGAAAATATGTGATTATTGTAATAAACGAAAAAATAGTTACTAACCAAAAAACTATAAAAAGGTTAAGTCGGGATTTTTTCTAATGTTTCTGGAAAACAAAATTTGTAGCCACCTTTATTATGTTTTAAAACTGCTGAATTATTACAAGATTGATAAACTATATACTATACATTTATTTGATACCCGTACCGTTGGGTAGACGGGCAATGTTTTGGTATGATTGCAGGAAGGTTGGTATTCGAATCCTGTCAGGGCATACAAAGCTATTTTTTCCTTAGTTTTCCTCATACTCCCTCCAGGCGATTTTGGGGTACGCCTTGATATGAACTTTGCCTACCTGTGACGTCACGACAAGTCATGATAGGATTTCCCATGTTAATAAATTGACGTTTTATTTGAGTTTTAAATATATAGCGCTGAAACAGAAACCATACATACTTAAATACTTCTAAAAAAAAGTCTTGTAGTTTCAGAAAATTATTATTTTGTATCTTGAAGTAATTTTTTTGTAAATACATATTTTATAAATCCTATAGAACTTAAGCTATTTGGCTTGGTCACGAAAATGATCTGTAGGCATCTTCCTGCTAGGATGTTGATTAAAAATGTCCGTGGAAGCTTTTATGTTTAACTAAAATAGGAAACAAGAAAAAGTTAATTTCAAAAATCAATTCAATATTTTCTAGGAGAAAATAGTATATTGAGCGTGTAAACTCGAATAAGGGAAGGTTTATCAGCAGATAAACAAGATGCCTCGCAGGGTGAATTGCTAATGTTCCTCCCTCGCTTTCTATTTCGTACATTGGCGTTTTAAGTGTAATAGTGCTAAAAGTGCTTAGTTAGGTGTGTCAAGTTAAGATCCAACTCGCTTCACAAAATAGCTTCGAAATCTTCAAGCAGGCAACGTCATTGATATTCTACCTTCTTCATCCTTACCTCATTATTGTAATAGTGCGGTTAGGTAGGCGGGTGGTAATGAAGACGCGAAGTACGGAAAAAGCATACCAACAATGAAAATATAAGTCACTAGACTTATCCAAAGAATATAATAGTTGACACAAACTTTTGAAAGTAACAGATGCAGAGAACAGCTTCTTGGCTTTAGAATACATGAAACCCGTTTCACTGGCCGTATGATCTAAGGGACTACGCTTGCAGTAGACTAGACTGCCGATAATAACAAGATTGAGGTTTGAATCTTGGTTGGGTGTACTGAGGGTGGTTTTTTTCAAAATGATTTTCCATCTCCCACAAAAATTGGGGTGTGCTTCCTATAAATACATCCTTCCTCATTTCTAAAGCCATTAGCGTAACTAATACGTAAGCGTATAACGCGAAAGAATAGTATTACGTGGTGTTATAAAAAATACATGAAAGGAGCTCCATTAGCTTTTCTAACTCTAGTATAATTGGACTGGCTATATTCGGAGACCCCTTTTGTTCGACTTGTCCGCCATGCCTTATCCTAAAAGACCGTGACATTCCTTCTCCCCTGTGTTTGAACCAAGGGCACCCCCTGCTGGGAGCTTGATTGACAGCACTGGCGCAACTTCTGGTAGCGGTGCTTGTTTGTTTACCCCCGAGCCTTCAAGAGGTGTCTTGTTTTGATCTAACCGCTTCACAACCTCGCTAAAAACTTGCCGGTGCTGCTACTGTTGTTAACTTATCTTAGGATGTACTGGAAAGTTACGCCTTTTTAGACCATGTTCACCACTCTTTTCCCCCTCTTGTTTTTATAATCGTTTCCAAAGGTTTTAGAATAGTCAGGTTTTTGATATTAGGTTCCATTTACATACACCTACATAATCATTTTTATTTATCTAAATTTGTAATCTATCTATCTGTATATGATTGTTTTTTTTTCATTACCACTTTTAACGTTATGAATTAAATAGCAAGCTATTATATTTTGTTAAGTACAGTTATAGCTGTATTTAAATATCATATTCTTTAAATTGAAAAATGACACCGGTATCGAACCCTGGACCTTTAGCTCATTACGCCACTGTACTGACCTATAAGCTCTCCAGGAGCTCAAGTTCGTTCTCCAGTCATATTTCAAGGCAGAATCTATTATGGACGTGTGGCTTTATGTCGAAGATGCCCGCGTTATCTGATAGCTCGGGATATAAATTGATCACTCATTATGTGATTGACGATTTCCGCACGTCCATCTCAAGACTTTGCCATTAAATAAGAGTGAAGAATGACCTTGGACATGAGACAACTCCTGGATAGCTTAGTGGTTATAGTATTGGCGTACTAAGCCAAGGCCCCGGGCTCGATTCTTATGTCATTGTGTCATTTTTCAATTTAAAGACTTCTTTTAGCATGGCTATTAATACATTACTTTGTCCCAGGAGTAGGGAGTAGAAGCGTGATTTGGAATTACTACTTCCCACTGCATCGGGCTAAGATTCAAACCTTGACATCCCCGTCACTGGCAAAACAGACTAAATTAGCTTGATATATAGACCGCGTGTTCGTTGGCTTGGGTTTGGAAGCATCACTGTAGTTTTTCTCATCTCCCCATTATAATGCGGGCACACATCTTCCAAACCACACTACTTTTCCCAAACATTAAGTTTAAGCCGTTAATAACCATGGCGCCAAACATGTTACACAATAATATTAAACCTGGTACCTCAAACGCTTTCTTCTGGTTTAATAGGCCATTTCATTTCTGCAGGGACCAAACAAAATAATTAGCCCAGCGCGAGCGTTCCAAGGTCAAAAGAAAACAATCGTGTTGATTGCTGGCTTGTAATGTCGTGGCGTATTGTTTCTTGTTTATGTTGCGGGTCTTTTGTCATCAACTGCGTATATGGGGATTTTCTTTATGTTTTATTTTTTTCCGTGACGAAGGAAGTCTTAGAGTAAATTACATACTTTGTTGGCATGAGACTGATGTATGACTTTAATTGGTAGAAACTAGTCATTGACAAAGCGCGCCTTTCCTCCCCCCTCCACACCGCCGACCATTTCTCCACGAAGGCTACGGCGGGGGAAGGAGACCGGGCTTGATATGGTTTTTAATTGTTACATTCACAGTTCACTTTTGGATACAAGGTTAGTTCATGACACGACTTTATACTAATTGGAGCCAGTACATCACACCATAAACCAAGTGATCACTCAGTCCAAACAAGCAGCCAGCACTATGAAATTTGAAGCTTTTTTTTTTCTGATTAAAAACAACATAATACGGTAGTCTTTGTTATATTCCATCTCCTTTCTATACCATAAACCTTCCTACATACTAAGGGGCCGTATTTAAAGTTGATATTCGGAAGTCAACCAAAGTCCCATTCACTCTGAATTGCTTGTTATTTCGTATACTGATGGATTGGTTAAGTCCAGATAATAAACATATATTTATCTCTTTTAAAACTATTCTTATATTTGAGTAGACTGTTATAATATATTTAGCTTCCATCATCAATGACGAAATTATCTTTTAGAAGTTTGGACACATTTTTGAATGATTAAGCTGCTAAATAATAGCTTATTAATCCATGGTTCCCTAAATAAGACTATTATATGTGATAAGCTCTATCATTATTGGTTCATATTATTCCTTTAGTGCAGGCCGCCAAATTTGGAAATCCAACTCTAATGCACCCAACTGGGATCGAACCCCGTTCTCCTGTCTTCAGCAGTATAATTTATTGCGATATTAGTGCCTAAGACCATGCGACCACCGAAGCGGGATTATATTTGTTCCTATGAAAATTATGCTGTACTTAATTTCCATCGCACTATAAAGAGTGCTTTTCATTTTGAAGTAAATGACTCGTACCAGTAGCTTATCTGCTTTTGTTCTTCTTTAATGACTCTGCTTCTTTATGGGTAGTTAAACATTGATGTGAAACCGCCTTCATGATTGCGTAATGAGTTAGTAATCTTAGCAATAAGGCGCGAAGCCCTTTTTTTTTTCTCTAAATTAAGTTGTTTCACACATAATGAAGTGAAATAGTGCCTTTAATTACGTTGACATTCACCTGCATTGGTGATCTAAATCGTCAATTTCGCAATAGACCTATTGATTGGCGACAAATCAAATGTTTTAAACCATTTTTTTTTTAGGGATTTAAAGTTCATGTTATGAACCGATGAATTACATCAACACACGACTTTTTATACAAACCTGTATCTATAACAGACACAGCATGCAAACTCAGCCGTTAATTCATCATCACTATAAAAGAGGAAACCCATGAACACCTTTGATAAGATTTAGTGGGCCTAATATGAGACGCCAGTATGTATTTATTGTCCTTAGTTCTGTATGTAGTCTCGCAACATGAATGTTAAGTGAGTTGGTATCATACTTACTCCGTGGCACTAGGCACTCGATAGCGTTACCAAATATCACAGGTAGAGTTTTAACAAGCTCTGCGTACCCTAACAACACTTCATGACACGCCATTGGTCTTGTCTTGCCTGGTTTGCCGGTGATGAAGAGGTCGGGCGTACTGAGATGATTTGTCACTCTCCCGCCACACAACTGTGGGTAGGAACTACACTCAATATCTACCTCATCCCAGCGCTATTTGTGTGAATGCGGACTGCTTGGACGAGAAATTAGGCATGGAGCACAGAGAAAAAGAGGTTGTAGGAATTTAGGGATTTTAAGAATGCTTGTGTAATAGATCAAAGCTAAGAATGTTTAGCTGCCAACAGTCAAAGCTTACACCAGCTCTCAAGACAAAGAACTGCAGAACACACATTATGACGTATAAATGCATACGAGTAGGTATTGTAACTTTTTGGACTGTCGGAAAAGGTTTTTTCTCCATCGGTTGATCGATCAAACGGACATTCGCTTTAATATAGGACGGAACCCGCCTCGGATGCTTAGTTGGCTAACGCGCTAGTCGTGTTGAGCTCGACTGCTGAGGACGGGGCGATCGAGGTTCGAATCTCGGTCAGGTGAACTGGGGGTGGTTTTTCCTAAATGGTTTTCCACTCTCCCTCCACGTAATTTTGGGTTCACTTCCTCTAAATTCAACCTTCCCAATTCCTTAATCCATTAGCGTAATTAGTACTTAAGCGTGGAGGGGTGTCTATTAAGCAGCTTTCCCCAACTTTTTTTTTTTGCTACCTGGGGCACATTCAAGACTTCTGAAAACAATGCTTGTAGTTAAAACGAAGCTGATGAGTAAGAGATTGAATGATCAGTGGCTCGATTGGTGACATGGCGCCCGTGGTTACCACGTTAGGGACCACTGCTCCTACTCATCACTAGATTGCCACCCGGCCCCGTGGTGTAGTGGCCTGGCTACGAGCTTGGAGGTCCCGGGTTTGATTCCCAGCTGGTACTTTGAGTATTTTTCTCCTAAGGGAAACTATCCCATTGGTCGCCAGGGGTTGATAAATTAGGCCTAAGTTGGTTTTAAGACTCCTACTAGCTTCACAGCTCTATCTATATATACTCACGATCATCACTTATCTCATTGTGTGTACGTGTAGACAATCTCCATAGATATACCCTGGGCAACGCTCTGTCACCACAGCGGCGACTGAACTGGATGTCATGTGACTAGATATGTGAGATGGAAAACTTTCCGTTTTGGAAAATTTTCCCTATATTTTTTCTGGAAAATTTTCCAAAGCGGGAAATTTTCAATTATTATTTATGTAGATTAATTTTAACTGATTAAGTGGATGATAATAGGGTCTAATAAGAGTAATAATAATTAGTGGTAGTGATAGTAGTAGTAATAAGAAACACCTGCTTCGGTGGCCGCACGGTCCAACGCGCAACTCTCGCAATAGACTAGACTGCCGATGACAGGAAGTTCGGGGTTCGATCCTGGTCAGGTGCACTGAGGGCAGTTTCTCATAGTTTTCCACTCTCATTCCACGCAAATGCGGTTGCAGATCCTCTAATTCAACCTTCTGCATCCCTAAAACATTATCGTAATTAGTACATAAGCGTATAACTCGAGCAGGTGGTAATACGCGGTGCTAAAAAAAGTAGTAAAGAAACAAATTAATGAGATCCTTTGTAAACCTATTATGTTCAAAAATGATACTTTAATTTTTTAAGTTAACTAAAATAATTTTAAAGAAGCCCCGACATTTATCTCCCCCACTATCCTCCGTTCTTCCTATTTACCCCTTCCCCAACCTAAAGTCCCCTCCCACCTTTTCTTATAACTCACTCGTCTTTTAACACACTATATTTTGAAGTAGTTTCGTATATAATAGACTCCATGTTCCCCCTCTACAGTTTAACCCCTTTACCGCAAGTCACCACTGCGGAAAAGTTTTCAATTCAAAATTTCCTGGAAAATTTTCATCTCTACATGTGACATGTCCTTCTCTACCAGTAATGCTATACGCTTTTAAAAAAATTGCCAAGAACCTACTTTGAAACTTTACAAATGCTAAAGACTCAATTTGTAGGTTGCCCGAAGCGATAGGTGATAGCGTTTCGGGAACTGATGATACTGGGTTCGATCACTGGCTGGGTGAACTAGAGATGGGCTGATTTCACAATATGAATGCATGTTCATTTTCTTCTTATTTGCTCTCTTCGATCTGTTAACTCAGGCTAGTAGCAAATGGTTGAACAGATTTCAACCAACGAACTCTTTTAGTAGTTTCCAACCAATATTTGATTTTCTCAGATATATTTTAGCTTTTCATTCTTTATTTACATCACCATGGAAACACTTATTTGTTTGTGTTTCTCTTTGGCTACAAATAATACCAACTAACTCTTAACTTAAGTGGTATGGTACAACAAATAAAAAGATTACGGCAATTATTTTTATATTAATGTTATCAATCAAACTGATGATATTAAGTTAAATATATATAAATATATACATTGTTCTTCCTCCTCTTTGTCTTTAAATATTTGCCTTTGCTCTTATCTATATAATTTAATAAGACCTTTTCCGGTGATTGAAATTGGAAGAAAATGACCGAACCGATTTTGAGAAAGGACCACTCATTTTTAAGGTTAGGGATTCAGGATGTCGCCAAAAATTATAGTTTAAAAATATTAAATAACCGCAGCTCAATTTAGAGCTGGGAGAAAGATCGTTTAAAAGTTCTTACCGTGGTGGGAGTAGATTCAAATTAAACACCGAAAACTAAATATCTATGTCAATTTGATAGTCTCTAACGAGTAAACTTTAACTATAAACTCGGGTGAGAGATGATTATATAGATCTCTCCCAATAAAACGCTTAGAATACATTTTAGTGCAATAATCTCCTGCCACCACTACAACTTCCACTAGTCGTGATTTAATTGTCCAACAATAAATAGGACCTACGTTCATTTTTGTCATGCTTTTTTTTTTCAAATCCTTAATATGCAAGTGGGCCTACTACGCTTGGTGATTTTTTTTTCCTTTCCAATTTGTCTTGGTGTTTGGTACGCTCTACCAGTCACCTTTATAACCGATTTCTTACCACAGCGGCTTGCAAGATGATATAAAAAAAAGGGGGTTATCAAGAGTTTGGAAATAAAGCTTATACCTATTGGGGACTGTTGTCATACCATGGTTCATGTGAAACAACCTGTGAATAATTATTGTGTGTCCTGCGGACAGCACATCATAGCACCGGGGCTTACAATTCAACAGCCAACACTTGTAGCTTTTAATTTTAACGTGGTATGATTCAAAATATCGTGATTTAAGTCATCGCTTTCGTCGCAATGGTGACAGAATTGACTTGGCTTGGTCTTTTATTTTATTTTATATGGTGTTACACTTCCACGCTATGAAAATATATGTCCATCTTAGTCAAAACTAGATTCATAAAACTAAAAACTCTTATTTCTGTATTTATCAAATATCTGCTGGCCAAAATCCACTAATTTTAGAGTGCCTGTTCTCGTTTTTGAGACTGATTAGAGAGATCAATTTCATATTTAAGGGTATCCTAGTTAAATTCCTGAAATTCCAAACATAAATATAGAACTCAGGACCCTATCAAACTGGAAGAAATGAAAAAGCTGGGGAACTTGTTATGAGGGTAAATCAGTCTAGCATCGTTAAATGCCACGGAATTTTACAAAATGTAATATAAAACCTAGAAAACCTATTGTACTAGTCTTACTTAGATTTGGTCCATAAAAAATTGTTATTGACCTAGTTGTAAATTTTTCTGTATCTTGTTCAGTATAAAGACACTTCAAAGAATCAAAGGAAACTTATTTAAAAATCTATTTTGGGTGAACTTTTAAAAACATAAAACTCAATAAGATATCTTGTTGGCCTTCTGGAAAGGATAAATTATTGGTTTTGCTTGCTACGTTAGGGCTCTTCATAACTTTATATTAGCTTAGAAAACTCGTTGGAGAGTGTGAATTTTAAGTAAATGTGTCATCATTCGCCTAGAAAAGTTATTGAAAACGATTGATGCAAAAGAAAAACATATCCAGCTCCCTTTGCAGGAATGAACTGAGATTTCCGTCTGTTTAAATATCTCTTCCATCCCTGATACTAGCTGCGGGAATCGATTGGGGTGAACTTTAAACTGTTTAGGCTGAAAAATTTTTATTTGGGTAAAAGTTTGTTCTATTATCAAAGTCTTATAACTAGAGACAGGCGTTTGGTATCCACGGTCCATTTAGAATGTGTATGTTAAAATTATATCCCGATCACCTTACAAATTACCATTAGGGAGGCGTGGATTTCAATCAGATTCCTATTTTCTCTTTCTCTCAGAGAGTCAGTGAGAATGGTATCAAAAAATGCTTTTCAAAAATGTCTTATTAAGAAAAAATAATTAAATATAATGTCTCAATTGAATGCTTATTGACTGTTGAAAATGCTTGTCCGACCATGTGACCCTGTAGTGAACTAGATAAGAACGAAGGGGCGTGTTTTACAATAGCGGCCCTTGTTTTCACAGTTTTCAGGGCCGAGACCTGAACCAGGTCACGCGACCCTCAGGGTGCGGTCCGTGTCAATAAAGCAGGCCTCTCGTTGGGAGAGCAAACATCCGACCCGCTCCGACATTGTTTTGCTTGGGGCTTTTCGCAGGCGACACACCCCATGGATGACAATTTAAATATTTTTTGAAATAATTTGTAAAAAAGTTAAAAAGTGACACAAACTAACTAAGCATAAGTATTAGAAATAATACGACCTAAAATTAAACTCATCAAACGAAAAAAAAATTAAAGCAAACAGATTATTTGATTTTTCTTAAAAAAATTACAAAGCTCTAATATTTTATTATTTTGGTAAGACAAGTAAAATATAATAGTTTAACATTTTATAGTAATAACAATAGTAATAATAATATTTTGCGTTACAATGATGTATTCATGGTGGCTACAAACATGTAAAACAGGGAAAACCTGGAAAAATCAGGAGACGGTTTGATGTCAGGGTATTTAATAAAAAACAAGGAAAAGTCAAGGAATTTAAAGAAAAGTGAGACACTTGATTTCTTGATGTTAACAAAATGCATTGTCTATAATATGTTATTCTTAAACGAGATGATACACTGTAGTCTACAGGGTTTGTTTAATAAAAAATCTATACAGGGACACAATACTTACGACATAAATACTTGAATAATAAATAATCATAATGTTTATCTTTTGTAGCTGTTAAGATTGTTTTATTAAATATGTAATTTTAAAAAAATAGCCATTTACCAAGGAAAATAATTGAAAAAGGTTAATCCAAGGTTTTTATATGCCTAAAAAACATAGAAAAGTCGGGGAATTTTATAATAAGAGTTTTTTAACCACCCTTATATTGTAGGTTTCAACATTCCGCCTCAAATACATTTCTAAGCAAATTATCAAATTGAATGTAAAATTAAAGTGAAAAAAATATTCAGCTAGGAATTAATGACCGTATTACAGAAAGGGTGTTTGATTGGTGGGAGAGGGTACATTATTCAAGGGGAAAAAGCCTATATGTACATGTGAGTCTTTATTGGTCTCTTACCCGGCGGGAGGTGATTCCTTATGAAAAATAAGCTATACACACACACACACACTCACACTCACACATGACTTTTCCCGAAATTGATTCCTAAGGGAGCTATGAACCCATAAAAATAGTGTTTTAAAATGATTTTAGGTGGCGTTCAAGTATTACGTAAGCACATTTTTGGCCGTTTTTACCCCCTTCCCCACCCCTTTTAAGCATAAATAGGCCTAAGCAAATGCCTGCCCCCTCTTGCTTACGTAATATTTGGCGACTTTTTTTCATTTGTTCACAGGAATAACCATTCTTTTTCTCATGCAATTTTTCCTCTATCCTGAACAGGTGGTAAGACGCGATGATGATAAAAAAAATCGTGTAATTAATAAATTGCTTCTAATTATTAGCATAGAGGTTTAAATTGATATTGCGAAACAATTGACAACTAACCCTGATATACAATGAATTTAAATTTATTAAACAGGTAAAATTAAAATAAGTTATAACATTATAAAAGTTAAAAATTTTAATTTGCTTTTAATTGAAGTTATAAAAAAGAATTATTAGTAAATACAGGAATATTATGTTAATAAAAAACACCCTGCGGCCTAAACTCCATTTAATTCGATGATCACGGTCCTTGAATCCACGTCTCAACACTTTCAATTATCATGTTTCTATTTGGGGGGGGGATTATATTATTACCAACCAAGTTTTAAAAGGTTTAATATCTTTGTTCAGAAAAACATTATCCAGGGATGTTTTGTTTTAGCTCAAGTTGTTTCTGATATTTTTACATAAAATTATTTTAAAACGCGATATTCAAAGGTTCGTATCTCCCGTAGTAATCACTTTCGGGGAAAAGTCGCCTATAGGTGTATTTACTACTTATTTTATCATGATGAATCACCTCCAGGTGCGTCCCAGACCAATAACGACTAACGCTCTGTATGCTTGTGTGTGTGTGTCTGTATGCGTATGGATGGATGGATAGATAGATATATAGATAGATAGATAGATAGATAGATAGAAAAACGTCCTCCCGTTTCCTGGTGTCTTTGTGACCTTGTCTCCTTGTCGTCCCAACAAGTCTGCTGGACTTCTAACCGGGATGTAATAGAATGTGCTGGGGTGCGTTATTAGCCACCAGGAAATGAGAAGATATTTCCCTATCAGCGCGAAGTGAGAGGGTGATTGCGGGGGACCGGGGGATTGAATCAGTGGCGTGACCCGGAGTGGACCCGATTCATCTATCGGCGTAGGGTGGATTGTTAGATGGACTAGAGGGGGAAGAGAAGAGACTGAGTGAGATTGTTTTTTTCTGCGACGGCGCGTGGGTAAACTTTGCTGTGCTCAGTGTGCGTGCTGGGCCGGCCTGTTAGTCCGTGGACGCCAATTTGTTCGTGAATAGATTCTAATTAGTGAACAGGGTTCAACTGTGTAGCTCTCTCTCTTTCTCTCAACAATCAGGTATGCATTGTGGCGTGAGGAAAATACCGCCACTAAGAGGAAACAACGTTAATTTCCGTTGGAATAGATGTCAGCAAGTACTGTTGATTAAAGTAAGCCGCATCGTTGGCCGCATGGTTTAATTCGTCACTCTAGTATTGAATTCGACCGCCGATGACGATCCCAGTTGGGTGTACTGAAGGTATTTTTTCCAAAATGGTTTTTCATTCTCACTACACGCAAATTTAGAGTGTGTTCATGATAGGTTTTTACCTGGATGAGAGTTCAAAGTTCAAATGTTTAGGTTTTTGGGTTGCCAACACTTGTAAAAGATCACGGTTTTGTTGTAAATGTTAAGTTTTTTTAATACAAGTTGTATTTTACATTAAAAATAACGTAAACTTAAGTTTTCTCACACTATTTCATTACTTTTAATAATTTATTTTCACCCAATCCGAAACAATATTTTATACATAATTAAAAGTACTCTTCGTTTTTGAATGTTATCCATGATGTGTTATATAGTGCATACATTTATACTTTTTAACACAGGCATCGTATTTACTTAGAAGAGAGAAAATACTTATAATTTTTTTAATATATATATTAGATTATTTTATCGTATTTCGAAATATTTAACTAAATAAAATACTTCTATCCACTTCGTGGATGCATCATTGTAAAGAACTGGTTCCCGTCATGTTCAATCACATGGTTTAAATTAGTCGGTCGCCATTTTAAAGTTATATTCGTTAGACCTTTTCTGGAAGTGCTGTGAATAATATTTTTTAAGGGGAATAAAACGATAAATAAGCTTTGTTTCCAACCTCAAATAAATATATAAATAATATTGGCCTAAATTACTGTGGTTAACTATCACATTCATACATTACCATATGTTTTAATTAGAGGGCGGCCAGACTGAGCGAGCGAGCGCGCAAGCAACTGAGCGCGCACGCTTGAAAGATAGAACTACTGGTTCTATTTTTCAAGCGCGCGCGCTCGACCCGATACAGTCTAGTTTACAGGCGCTAGGCAATATGATTGTATGTTGGTTCATCGAGTGCTAGGAAAACTTCTCATTTTGATATTTTTATTAATATCGATAGGTCTAGCACACTTGCTACTAACGGCCTAATTTAATTGGTAAGATCATAAACCATACCTATATGTAGGTATATGTGTATATATCTTTATATACCTATATCTATATGTGTGTATAAAACTGATATGTTAAAATACTTCAATATTATCAAAGTAGGCCTTTACAAATAAAAATCACCATTAGCGTGGAGAGAGGATGAAAAAACCACAACAATAAATCACTTGTTAAAACCCCCCTCAGTTCACTCAGCCAAGATTCGGAGCCTCCTCGTCAACAACTAACGAGAGCTATCTGCTAATTACGCTCGCCAGTCTGGTCACCCAGTCGCTTTCGCGCTCGCTCGCACGCTTGTTAGTCTGGCCGAACCCTTACAGCTATCCAAAGTGATAGATATCAGCTGTTGGCGTAGGGCTACATCAGGGACTATTTATTTCTAGTAACCTTTTGAGCTGTCATCAAAGTAAACTAAGGTCGTGAATGAATTATAGGTTCACTTCCTCTTAAATTATGTCTTCCTACTTACTATCTTGGTGAATATATACGTGTAACCTGTACGAGTACTAAAACGCGGTCAAAATAAACTAATGAAGACAAAGACGGTTGCAGATATACGTACAAGGATAAGAATTGTTTTGACAATTATAAAGCATACTAAAACAATATTCATATAGTTGTACGTATATCTGCAACCGTCACTTTTTATAGATAATATCAATAATATGAATAATTAAGTAAACTGCTATCATTGTTGACCTCATAATAATAGGCCTGTATTTTCTAAAATTCCTTCCAACGAAAATCCTAATTTAGCTTGTGAATTATTCCCTTTTTGCTCAATATTTGGGTTTCTTATAATATCACAGGGTACTGTGTTACCGTTACAGGTCTATTAGCTGATAATCAAGTCCATGCCATATTAATCGTGACGTCACCGGCTACGAAAATAGACGGCTTCAGCTGACATTTATTAACTTGAATGGCTGAATGACATCCTTTGTTGCATACAATATAGATTGCAGTAACTTACATGCACTCTAGTGATAACATATTACCCACCTCAGTGGCCGCACTGTCTAAGGCGCTACTCTCGCAATAGACTAGGATGCCAAGATTGTGAGATCGTTTGTACTAAAGGTGTTTTCCCCTTGACGATTTTCCACTCTCCCTCCATGTAAATGTGGGTGCACTTCCTCTAAATTCAAACTTTTAAATCCGTAACACATTATTGCAATTAGTGTATAGGTTTATAACCCGAACCGGTAGTAGGCCGCGTTGCTAAAAAAGATTTTTTTTCGTTCAAAGGTGTATTCATATATATTCAAAAAAGTTTTTGTTTAATTTTTTAAGGAAGTTTTTTTAATACCCCGATAAATCTGCCCCCTCCCCATTGACTACGAGCCCGTTTGTAAGATATTTAAAAAAAATTCAAATATATTTAGCTTGGATGTTTTTATATTTCCTAATAATCTATTTTGTATTAAAACTAAT
>CABFWO010000307.1:141599-178971 GCA_902155825.1 Timema genevievae | reverse complement strand
CACCCCCACACACACACACACACACACACACACACACACACACACACACACACACACACACACACACACACAAAGGTAACAAATACCTGTTATCTCGCCATGTATATAGGGTTGTTCCAAATTGTATTTACTCTTTAGTGGTAGGCTAAACAAAGCCAAAGGAAAAGGAGACTATGAAATTCATTAAACTTGGTGTTGGTAGGTTTATCAATCTTACTATTTATCAAATAAGGTTTTTTAATTAATACTTTATATACCTTTTTTGGGGATACGAGTACCACAGTTTAGAATACCTAACATGGGGAGGTTGAACATACTCGTATTTAAATAATAGTGTCATATACTAGCATCAGTGGGTACGCAACTTCTCTTTTACTTTACATCCATTACTGTTTCTAGCCTGTGTCTTGGGTCAATTTTTTTATTCAAGTAATATATTTCTGCTACCGGCTTGTTAGGCCTGTCGTAGCTTCATATGTCTTATAATCAAACTTAAAGATTAGGACAGGCACAACATCAAATCCCCGCCAGTTAATTTATCAATGTGAAAGGGTAAACCCATACTTTCATTAATTATACATTTTTGGTCATGCCGGGAATCGAACCCGGGACCCTTAGCTCAGCAGGCAGAACCGCTACCGACTGAGCTACGTGACTTCAATGTCAAGTTCATTTAGTATGGATCGCTGGCACATGCAGGTGCATTATCACTAGTTTCAAACTTATTCATTTATACTACATTAACTTAATTAATATAGGCCTATGTGCATATAATCCGAAAAGGTAGCGAGATGAGATGGGTGATAAAAATATCTACAGATAAAAGTTCTTTTAGGAAGATGAGCAGTTAGGATGTGCCTTGATCTATATTTAAATATTTACAAAACTAGTAATATACTAGTAGGTCATGAGCCAAGCGGCCTGCGTTGTTGTGTGTTAGTAATTAGTAGACCCATGTATCACTTTCTTGATTTACAAATGGACACACACTTTTATGTGTCTTTACATATTGAAAGTATATTTTTAGATTTAGGCGACCCCGTCTCCCCAGTGGTTCCGAATATACGTCTGTGGTTGGTGAGGTGGGTGAGGAAGGGACTGTTCGAAATTTATCGCCCGTAGATACCCCCACCCGAAGGGCGACTCCCTAGTCCCATTGTTTCCGGAGATAAGGAAGAGGGTGCTAGAGAGAGGAAGGTGAGATTGGTGATTAATTTTAATTAGCATATATGTTAACCTAAAGTGTTGGGTTATGCCCATGCAAGGTTTCAGCTCAATCGGTACAGTGTTTTTTCAATTACGGAGATTTTTCCGGGGGCGGTTGGGGCGTGGGGGTGGAGTGGGTTTGAAGTCTGGCGCCTGTGGGTAGTACCCACCCAAAGGGAAACTTCCTAGCCCCAGTAGTTCAGGAGATATGTCTGGGGGCGGCTGGGCCGTGGGGGTGGAGTGGGTTTGAAGTCTAGCGCCTGTGGGTAGTACCCACCCAAAGCGAAACTTCCTAAAGTCTGTTCACCGTAGGAATTGTTTTCTGAAAGGCCTTTTTCCCTACCAGAAATCTATTATATAGTAGGATATTGGTAAGAAAATAGAGCTTTCGGAGAGTAATTCCTACCGTGAATGGAGTTTAGCCTCAGTAGTTCAAGAGATATGTCTGGGGGCGGAGAGTGAGGGTGGTGTTATAGGTAAAGTGGTATAAGTAATCTTAATTAGCGTATATCATGTTAAAATTAGTCACTATGTTAACCGAACAAACGCCCATGCGAAATTTCAGGTCATTCGGTGTTATTGTTTTTTTGGTGGAAAGGGTAAATTAGTTTTGTAGCGCATGACACAATGGCAGAGTTATTACTTCATAGTATATTGTTTTAATATGTTATTCCGGACATAATTTTACCTCATTAGTTGCCACTTGGTTTGATTAGTTCTCGAATAAAATATTGATATAAATTTAACGATCTATTAATTTTAATGCACTGATCGTTCTGCTTAAGTATATATTTGTATTGAGGTGGTTTTACGTGCTTTTCCCAAACCAATTTATGCAGGGTTGGTCCTACATACCTCTGGAAAAGTCAGGGAAATTTTAAAAATTCACTGATTTTTTTCGGAAATGTTAGCAATAATTTTCTATAGAAGACATAATCAACGTGAACTATTAATTTTATCACCAATTCATGTAACTTTTGCTAAGATTACTGACATTTGTCGTGTCAGGAATTTAATAAAAGCACAATTAAAATAAGATTTTCTATGTATTGGAATGTACATAAAATACTAGGAATTTTTTTCTTCTGGAAAACCTCTAAAAGCCAGGCAATTTTACACGCTTATCACTAGACTACTTACAAACTAACCTACCTCTAGAACTGACACAACTCCACGGCTCCTGGGTGTTAATTTATCAGTGTGACAAAAGTCTCATTTTATCGAAGATACCCTTTTCGACCGTGCCGATAATCGACACCATAATCCTTACTACGCTGAGGCGCTACCCGATGAGCTAATAAGTCGGATATCTGGCAAGTTGCAAACATAAGTTTCCTGGGGTTTCTTGTCTATTTATAATAATTATAATGCGTGTTTTAAAAACGAACCTTGTTTGTGGAGGAATGTAAGAGCTGTATTTTTGTGCTAGGGAAGGTGGTGAATGATTGCACCTCTGTCAAGTAACTCGGAAGTGAGCCTATCTGAATCGCTTTGCGTGTTCTCAAGGTCATTGGGGGAACTTGCAGACGGTTTGATGGATGGCGTAGGGGAAACCGCCACTTGCTAGAGCTATTTTTAAGTGCTCGATAATTAAATGCTCTGGATATATGCTAATAAATGGAAGGTTTGGTTCCTTGCAAGGAGGAAATCTCGTAACTTTTCGGGAGTATGCTCTGTTTCTAAAACCTGCGTGTAAGTTATGTCTTTTTTTATTTTACTTTTGTTTAGAGATATAAAACTTTAAAATAAACACTTTTCGTTGTTTGGAAAGGTGTATAAATTTTTTTTAAATAAATAAAAAACATTCTGGGAATAGTTTTATTTTAATTTGTTTTATTTCCTCACACTCACCGTTCTAATTTTCTTCAAATCTTGACTCTCCATCCCCACACTCCCAATAAAAGTACTGGGTGCGACAATGACGCTAAAGATATTAGTAAATCCGTTATTTTTTTATCACATAAACATGAATGCTCTGGGAGGGCTCTTTAACGCCACCTGATACTAATCCGATCTATATAGAAAAGAGCATTTTGCCAGCTAATAAGAGCTACTAAAACAGTTTTATTATATTTATACGTCAAGCTTCGTGGTATGCCGTTATCATAAAGTTCCTTCTTACCAGAGTCTTTTATCATATTAATTGTTAATTTATTACGATATTTCATATTAGTTATTTTCTGACACATGCGCTCATACTATTTTCATAGTCTATGTTTTATGAGAACAGTCTATACCAAATATATATTTTGATTTATGTACCTGTGATCACATTTACATTTTACTATAGCCTCAATCTTTCAATGGCTCACTTGCAATTATAACTGTTTTAAATATAAATAATAAATTAGCTTAACTTAAAAACACATTCAAAATAGTATAAGTGTTATTATTATTATTATTATTATTATTATTATTATTATTATGTATAACATGCACAAATTTAGAGCATTCGAGAGAATCATAGATACACTCTTAATTATACATATTTTTTTCGATTCTTTTCGTCCACCGTTTTAAACTCAATCGCAAGTGCGTATTTCTGAATATCTAAATTTCGTGGGTTTTATTTCCCAGCTAGAACCGAGAATGTATCGCACTGGAATCGGGATTGTTTCCTTTGTTTTGAGTGGTAAATAATGGTCGGGGGGTCTGGTTGCTATGTTTGTCCTGTAATAGGTAAGATGTTGCTGTGGCGTCATTAAATACTTTTTTTTTAAAAAAAGAGTTGAACCTAATATTTTTATTATTTTCTGACACTATGAACTTCAATTTATTGGTGTCAATTATAAGGGAATAATCATCACACAGATCATCATTGATGCTGTTCTTACTACCAGAACCCTATTATAGTTCCCTACACCATTTAACTTAATCTTAACCCGCGATGGTGAGGGGAAGGTTGGAACTGGAATTTCAGCTGATTGTACTGAGGGTGTTTTTATTAAAAAGCTTACTACTATCTCGCCACGTAAATGCGAGTCCATTTCTCTAAATTCTTCTTTCCTCGTTCCTACAACATCAGCATTGTTAAGATATATATGTATACAGCACGAACGGGTATTGTGACGGTGTGAAAAAAATGTTCATGTGTATCACAAACCGATATGTGATAAATGGTCCACAGGATTAGTCCTGTTAGAGGAAACAATTATATTAAGTGAAAAATGGCAAGCGAACCTGTGCTCGGGTTGTCATTTTTAGATTTTGGAATTCTGAAACCAACGGAGTCACATTCTTCATTTGATGCCAAGATGCAAAGTTATTTGTGTATATGTGATTTTGATTAGATTCTAGTTAATTTTTTATTTAAATATTAATTTGTTGTAAAAAAATCAAAATCTGTGTCGAACCAATTGTCATCATTTGTTTCAATAGACATAAAAATTTAACCTCCATTTAAGATAAGCATTTTGGCATATTTTACTTTGGTTTAGTTTATTTTTTCAATCACCACGTCTTACTATCTGCTCGGGTTATACTCTTATGTAATAATAATATGCTAATGATTTTAGAGGATTATTGATGATATATTTATAGTAAATGTACCAGCATTTACGTGGAGGGAGGGTGGAAAACTAGTTTGAAAAAAAAACACCCTCAGTACACCGGACCGAGATTTGAACCCAAATCTCCCCGTCATCGGTACTCTAGTCTAATGCAAGAATAGCGCGTTAGACCACACGGTCACCAAAGCGCGTTGGTTTAGTATTAATCGGATCTAACTTTTTCCAACCGATAGGTAGACTTCGCATTAACTTACGAGCACTTTAATTTCACGTGGACGTTAGCGTCAACATAACTTTGTAAATTAAAATATAGGGGCAGAAATCACAAGGCTATTGTTAGCCCAAATAATAAAATAATGTGACACTGTAAAATGACGCCTAGGCTTGTTTTTGAATGGCGTGTTCCATGGGTCCTCGTGGTAAATGTGATCCTAACAAGCTAGGTCATCAGAGCTACGGAACGAGCGAGCGAGTGGCCTTCCTTGCCAGTTGTGGTGCGAGTAGTGTGTTCAGACCTGCGTCCTCCGCTTCAGCCTTGATCGCGGACACAGTTAAAACATTTCTAGGGCTTCTTGTCTCCCCCAGTCAACCCTAGTCCTTGCTGCAGCCATTAATGGCATTGTTTAGATCTCGGTTATGCACTCTTAGTTTCTGTCAACGTCTAAGTCTCAGCTGTGCACTCTTAGTTTCTAACAACGTCTAGGTCTCAGCTGTGCACTCTTAGTTTCTAGCAACGTCTAGGTCTCAGCTGTGCACTCTTAGTTTCTAGCAACGTCTAGGTCTCAGCTGTGCATTCTTAGTTTCTAGCAACGTCTGGGTCTCAGCTGTGCACTCTTAGTTTCTAGCAACGTCTGGGTCTCAGCTGTGCACTCTTAGTTTCTAGCAACGTCTGGGTCTCAGCTGTGCACTCTTAGATTCTAGCAAC
The DNA here is from genome assembly GCA_902155825.1 of Timema genevievae. NCBI lineage: Eukaryota > Metazoa > Arthropoda > Insecta > Phasmatodea > Timematidae > Timema > Timema genevievae. Next base: position 173,331 of record CABFWO010000307.1, on the reverse strand, counting down.
GTCTGGGTCTCAGCTGTGCACTCTTAGATTCTAGCAACGTCTGGGTCTCAGCTGTGCACTCTTAGTTTCTATCAACGTGTAGGTGTCAGCTGTGCACCCCTATTTTCTATCAACGTGTAGGTGTCAGCTGTGCACCCCTATTTTCTATCAACACCTAGGTCTCAGTTGTCCATTCCTAGTTTCTATCAACGGATATGTCTCTGCTGTCCAGGCCCAATTTATTTCAGCGTCTAGGTCCCAGCTGGACAATCCATATTTCTAGCTTCTTGGAGGTAATAACTATAGTATTTTGAGGTCCAAAATTTAGGTTGGCTCTAGCGTCTATTTAACTAATTATGTAGTAAGATTAACCTATGCACAAATAATAGCTGTTATCATAGCCGGAATTGAACCATTGCCCGTTAGACCAAAATTGTCACTCATTTTTCAAGCCATCATGGGTTCGATGCTAGATCATCGTATTATCAAAGTTAACAGTGTTCTTTTACTCCTTCTACTCTAAGAAAATAGGACCAACACACAAGTATTTGAATACCCTTTTGATTATAAATTTATAATAAATTCACGACCTTAATTGACTTGGATGACAGCTCAAAAAAGTTACCTGAAATAATTCCTAATGTATCTCTACGCCAACAACTAACATCAGTCACTTTGTATAACTGTAATGAAAACATATGGTAATGTATGAATTTGATAGTTAACCACAGTAATTTTGGCCAATATTATTTATATATTTTTTGTGGTCGGACACAAAACTTATTTATCGTTTTATTCCACTTAAAACAAACTATTATTCACAGCACCTTCACAAAAGGTCTAACGAACATAGCTTCAAAATGGCGACCGACGAATTTAAACCATGTAATTGAACGTGACGGAAATAAGTTTTTTACAATGATGCACCCACGCAGTTGATAAAAATATTTTATTCAGATAAATATTTCGAAATACGATAAAAAAATCATAAAATAATTTATTATATATATATATATAATAAGTATTTTCTCTTTTCCAAGTAAATACGATGCCTGTACTATATTACACATCATAGATAACATTTCAAAAGGGAGAATAAGTACTTTTAATTATGTTTAAAATATTGTTTCGGATTGGGTATAAAGAAATTATTAAAAGTTATAAAACAGTGTAAGAAAACTTAAGTTTACTTTATTTTAAATGTAAAATATAACATTTAACTAAAAAAAACTTTACATGTATGACAAAACAGTGATTTTTTACAAGTGTTGGCAACCCAAAACCTAAACCTATGATTTTTGAACTGTCATCCAGGTAAAAACCTATCATGAACAGACTCTAAATTTGTATTTCTTATTATATTTTGTTTCATAAAGGTGGACAATAAATATTTTGATCTGGGCTGCCAGTGTACTTAGGCCTATAATGTAAGCTTAGGGAACGCTATTATAGACCTTTGGTTGACCTCCCTGACCACTAAACTTTGCGGATAGCCGATTCACTCCTCACGTGACCTCGGTGTGAGACTGTGATGTTCAAACTTCTTAAAAGTTGTTTTTGTTTGATTTTATTCCAGCCGTAGTATATATATATATCTTTCTTGTGTTTTTATAATTTAGGTTAAGGACGTTGCCTACTTTTGGGGGTTTCGAAGCTATTTTGTGAAGCGTGTTGCATACTACCTTGATACACTCTAGCCCCCTATGCACTATCACACTTAAATGCCAATGTACTAAATAAAAAGGGAGGCTTGAAAATGATTAGTTCATCCTATAGGGCCACTTGTTTATCAGCTGATGACACTTACCCTCTTCCGCTGACTAGTATAAAATAAATACTTGTTCTACTATTTGCGCCTCGACGACATTGACTGGCACTACAAAATTAACATTTTCTTGTATTTTCTCCTAAATAGAAATATTCCTCCAAATATTAAAAAAATCTACATCCTGATAGAACTATTTAAAAAATTGTTTAAAAAACTCCTTTAAGATTAAATAATGTTTTTACAAATTATGACATGTTTAGAATTATTTAAGAATTTATGGTTTTTAATTAAATACTTGTAAAAACATTATTTTATCAGTCCCTTAAATTTACATCGTCAAAATAATATGCTATTATATTCAAAATTTAATAATGCTAATATTCCTTTAGCTGTAGAATCGCAATATATATATATTTCAAGGTATTTCATCACTCTTTCGTCTTTGGAAGTAACAAGTGTTGGAATGCAATACATATGTAGTAGAAAATTCGAGAAGGTAGAAGTCCTTTGATGTTTATCTTAGTGAGCGGAAACTCAATCCCTACGCTCGTCCTACATCTCGTAGAAGTAATGTGTTTACAGCCTGTCCGGAATTTCTTAATATGTACTTTTAATTCAATCAGTAAAACTAACGACTGGGATATAGTGACGGTAACACGCTTTATTCGCGTCGAGCATATAATTTTAACTGTTTAATATGATTAGATACGAGTGATATTGGGCCTTATTCAGAGCAGTGCGTCGTGACATTAAATAAACCATTCATTGATATTACATGAGAGATTTCAATTTTAACCTAATAATCTATTACACACACATATCCGCGAATATGGACATGATAAGGACATGGTAAATAACCGAGCAATCGAACCCAGAGATGTAAACATCGCCAAAAGGAATCTTTACAATAATGTCATTACAAACGTGGTGTTATGATTCAATAACTAAATCCCCCCCCTCCCGTAAAGGACATTACATACTCTATCTTTAAAATTCGCCAAATAAACCTAAATGTACTAACACGGGAAATCTTATCTTGACTTGCCGTTACGTCACAGGAAGTTAACGTCGTTAAAAGAGCGTTCATCATAGCAGGCCAAACTCAGCTCCCGGCTCGCGCGATGTATGGAACTTGAGATTCGGATGTTCACCTACTATATAAGAACGATAAAGTTGTATAGCCTTTTTCTCAAAAACTATTAATAATAACATGCTGTTTTTTGTATTCTATTTAACTTGTAAATTTAATATGAACTATATTTATAAAAAAGTTACAAGTTAGTATTTACTTTGTTACAATAAGACGTAATTTTGATTAAATTTAAATTAAATCAGAAGTTAAATACAAGAATATAATTTTGAAGTTATCATATTGTTATAGAGAATGAGATAATGTTCTATCATACACGATAAATACATATAATGCAATGATTTAAACAAAATTTGATATTTTCAAATTAACTCATGTCTTAGCCATTGAAAAAGTTCAGCCGTTTCCCGCCAGATGGGTTTGTTATCCGAACCACCTCTCCCTCTCCTCCCCAAACCCTTATTAACACTATCTTTGTTTCCATCTTTTTTTGTAAGCCTCGATACTCCCCCTTCCCTCAACATATTTATATCTTGTTCAGGTAAAACCCTTGACTTGACACTATTTGTCTTTCACTTTATTACTACTATTACCTCCAAACTTGAGTTATTAAAAAGAAAATGTTCCTTGTGATGTATTTACATGATACAAGTTAAAAGTTTTTTATAGAGTAGGCTTGATTCTGTTTAGCTTATAAATAATTTGCATAAACAGTGTTTCCTTGATTAGGTAAAACCTATTTGTATAATAATGGTTTTGTAAGAAGAGGTGAAAATGCTTACACCCGCCTTGGTGACATAATAAGCAATTCAGTATAAAGTGAAAGAAGAGGCAAAATTGTTAAAAAATATAATGCAAAAATTGAAATTTTTTGATTGAATGTTAATTTTTGTCTGCAATCTACAAAATAATAATATTTGTAGCTATGAATATCCTAATTTTTAATCATGTTCTAAGTAACTGCAATTATCATAATGTCTATGATTTTTTTTTTACTTGATATTTTATGCGCGCGCCCGCACACATGTATTTTTTGGACATTAGTTTTAAATACCCGTGTATTAAATTTATTTCTAAGTTACAGAAGATTTGTTGTGAAACAATTATTAACTTCCATTTTAGGACTTTTTTTATTTACTTCACTGCAGTTTAATATTCTTGCGAAAAAAATGTTTATTTATGAGTTATGACAGTCGTCAATTTAACTTTCAACTTAACTTTTTCTCATTGCAATAGGAATGCTTTATAGCCTTTTTATTATATTATACTTGGATTTAAAAAATGCATACAAGAAATATTGAAAATACCCTGGAATTTCAAAAGTGTCGTTCAATAGACACCCTGTGTACACAATTCTGACGCTAGAGCTGACTCACACTTGCACGTGACAATTAGTATTCGTCTGCATTTGATGTACTTACAACAATGTCTGCGTGGAAAAACTACCAGCTGCCCATTCATTCTAGAGAGAGGGTATGGAAGCTTTCGTTGCGTTCTGTAAAGGAGACTAGGGAACCAATAGAGATGTGACGCAGAAGATTCTCCGTTTTGGAAAATTTACTGGAAAATGTTACCTTTTAGAAAATTTTCAATTATTTCTATGAGAGAGAGAGAGAGAGAAAAGAGGCGAAAGAGAGAAAAAAAATAAAATGTTGGGTTTACTGTTTACCAGATATTTTAATGTTTAAAAATCATAATCAAAGTCTAAAATACATTTCCTTCTCTTGAAATTTTACGATCTTTAAATTTTACCGAAAAATGTTTATCTGTAACTACCATTATGTGTTTGGATTTTATTTCTAGAATATCATCAATTTTTATCATCATTTTATTATTGGGTGTTCTGTCTTACGACAGGTCAATTCTTTTTGTTAATGAACCTAGACCGCCAATGCGCCCTTTTCCCTAAAATAATTAAAATAATGTTAAGGGTGGCTTACGTATTTGTTAACAACTTTTGCTCCCCCGCCCTTCCCCCACTCGTCCACCAACACACAGTTGGATTGTCTGTATAACATATTAGAATTGGGCCTTTTTATAGTTTGGTTGTAAACTTATTAAATGAACAGATTTGGTTAAGTCGTGCCGTAATTCCCCTGGGGTGTGATGTAGAAGTGATATTTTATAAGATATTTTACCCTTCTTAATGATTAAAATTCTTATGATACATTTACTTAGAGCGGCGAATTTTTCTTTGATTAAAATGTTCCTTTCCCAAATATTGGACATGATTTATGTTTCAAACAAATTAAGCCTGCTCCAAATAAACTTCAGCCCCTTTCAACGCGTCGTGTAGATCGTGACATCGTTTGAACACCAAATAGCACTCGAGAGGCGAGCCTCAAGGTTTATTTTTGTTACTTTTAACAGCCTATCAAGTACTATGAGGACAACTAACGGCTCTTCAGCACATAACTCATGTTTTAAATTTGTAAATAGACCTTGAATAGAGTGACTTGGTTCTTAAAAGAATTTAACGTGCACTTTACGAACTTTCTGAAAGAGAACACTCCAATCTTACCATTGATATATTTTCGGCCTTATTCGGAGTTGAACCCGGTACACTTTATTAAGTAGGCAGACGTGCAACAATTTATTGAGTTCTGCCAAACTGATTTTTATTTCATTTTTAAACTAAAATAGTTACTTCGAGGATAATCATAGAATAAAGTTTTAAAAAAAGTCTATAAAGTGAGGCTACAATTATTTAAAAAAAAACTTAGTTCTATTGAACCTATTTAAATTTAACTTATTAATTCTAAGCCAAGGTCCAAATGGAAGAATATATTTATTATATGGCTTTATAAAACTCAAATTTACATTTCTTAAGGCTAAAGTTAAGAGTTGAGATCTAACCTTGCTAAATTCACATAAGATGTGTCAATGGGCCAGCCACAAGTATTACGTTTTAATTTATTTGTTATGTAAAACGTAATAGTATCTTATTTTTGTATGTATTGGTTCTTTTTTTAATATAACAGAAACTTATAAAAACCCTCTTTTATTTAAAAAAAAAAGGTGCAGAGAGCTGGCAGTTTGTGGGGATTTTGAATTTAATATAAACCTATACTTGATAATAAATCACCATTAGACTAACTTACACACCGTTACAGTCCGATTTAGATAGGAAAACACTTTTTTGATGGTTACAAAAGGTACTAAAACAGTTTTCATATATTCATACGTTAAGGTATGTCATCTCCAATTGTCACTTTTGATGTATTAATTTATATTGATATATTAATATATTAATAAAAAAAAGTAACATTTTATCTAAGTTGGCCACAAAAAAAAACCTGTTTGTATTTTCTAAAAGTTCCTTTCTACCTGTAACCTACCATACATTATATTGTGAACGTCTAACTGGGCGCGTTTCGTTTGATATTTACATTAATCACATTCGCATCGGTGGTCACAGACTAAATGGTCAGTCTCTTCTGGAATGGTTTTTACCATCCTTTCTCCACGTTAATGTTTATTTTATATCATCGAGTTTTACCTGTTCAATACGCTTATATGATCATTTCTCAGATGGGATTGGGATGAAGAAGGAAGTATTCTAGAGGTAATCTCTCCGCATATGCGTGGTAGGAGAGTGGGGAAACCGTTTGGGAAAAACCACTCTAGGTAGAACTGGCAGAATTCTAACCTCTATCTCCTTCCTCGCCAGAGTGACGCCTTAGAGCATGCGACCACTGAAACGGGTCACGCGAATGTAGGTGCACTTCCTCTAAACTATCCCTCTCATTCTTACACACTAGATTTAGTCGTTGGTAACCATTCTGTCAGACAAACTAACGAAAAAAATATTCAGATCACAGGACAAACCCAGACAGTTGAATTATGTTAGACAGGCCAGGATCTTGCTTGGCTTCTTTAAATCTGCTCTCGTCTAAAAAGTGCAATACACTCTTTCCTGCAGCCCGGCTGAGTCTAGTTGAATCGACAGGACAAACTAGACCTCCATAAACTGTTGGCATGTTTTTGATAGGTAGAGTTAGTTGAGAACAGTCTACAAATACTGGAAGCAATAAAATACTGTTAGTTATAGGGCAACTGCCTTGGGCCCTTGTATGTATTAACCGGGTCAAATAGGGAAGTTTCACTTTAGAAAGCTCTACTTCCAATCAAAACTCTCTCGAGCTAAATAAAGTTAAAACTAAACAATTTGTACCGAGCTACTATACTATTCATGTGTTCAATGATGTGTAATACTTAAACATAATCAGAATATTAGCTACAGACTAACTTAACTTAGGACATAAGTATACTAGGCGGGCTTACCACAAACCACATCCGTATTCCTAAATATTTACCAACAGGATAACAATACAAACCTGTACACAAATAGTAAATACACTCACTATACAACCCCACAGCGAGTTGAACCAATTTTTTTTTATAGATTGGTGATAAATCACTCATCAGTAATATTTCAAAAATCAGTTTTTGTTGATATCGATTTTAGTTGTCCAGCAAACCCGCCTCAGTGGATGAATGGTCTAACGCGTCACTCTCGTGTTAGAATAGTCCACTGATTACGGGGATATCGGGCTTCGAATCCCTGAAGGGTTTACTGAGGGTTTTTCCTAATTATTTTCCCACTCTACTTCCACACAGATGCGAGATTATTACCTCTAAAATGCTTCCTTTCTCATCCCTACTCCATAAGAATAATTACCATATATATATAAACCTGAATAGTTAGTAAGACGCGGTGATAAAAATAATCTGTCCATGAAGTGATATACGTACACTCCGTCTACCCTGAGAGCGGTATCGCTCTGGGTTGTATACAAGAACAAAAATTAGTAAAAGAGAAGGGTTAGTAGAAAAAAGTGGCGTTGATTTGTTTGTATAGGGCCGTCTGATATGGCTTACTTTATAAGCCTATAACCACCTACTAACGCTACTAGTCCACTCAATATCCACTTAGGCTCACTCCTGTATACAGCCCAATGGCCCTATCTAATAAGTTATACCATAGAATAGCAATGCAAGATTTCAGGGTGGCTATAAACCAGAAGTATACTGTTAGGATAAAGGGCCTTCCATATAGGTATTCCTGCCAAAATCAAGGTATACGTCCATGGTCTTATTCCACTGAAGCTATGTTTCAGCGTAAGCTCAAGTGGTGAGGCGAATTATTTATATTTTTACTGTCAATACACTCAATACAGAGTCCATTTCATCTATATTATCGATGTTCACGTCGCTATTCTCTTCACTTAAAACATAAGCCTCTATTTTTTACAGAAATGAGTAAAAATGCTTCTAAACTGATTAAACAATAGCTGGGAAATAGCTTGAAATATAAACGCTTGTTTTCTCAACGCTACGGTAAGTGGCCACCTGATTTAATTAGTTAATTTTTGTCCTTATTGTTGGGAATGCGCTAATAGCAGGTGGTCGGTCAGGCGGTTGGATGGGCTGATCGATCACCCGACATGAAATTGAAAATTATGTCAGATGACACATCTACGCACAATCTAATATTGCGTATGATCTTACCAAATCTGCTTGATTAAATCTTATCGTCTGTAAGTCGATAAACTTTTTACCAATTTCTCATTATATTATCTTATATGGCGTATCGTAGTCTATCGATCCACATCGGTCCGAGAAATATTCCCGAGCTAGGTTTTTCTTCACTCTCACACAAAAAGATGACGAAATAAGCCAATTTATTGTAACACAGATAGGGAGGGGGTAGACCAAACTTTAGGCCTCGCGGTTATCAAATAAACCAATGCTTCAATCCATATGATGTTGAGATGTATCTTAATAGCACAAAAACTAAGCGAGCGTACCCATATTGGGAATCTGCTTGACGGGCGTTCTGAAATGTCTGGTAGGGAAAACGACCTTCCAGAACGACCTTCATTATTCACTACACATAATAAACACCAGATTAGTATAATACATCAGTTATATTTTTAAAAAAATCTTATCTTACTATGGATCCTTTTATATTTGTAAATAAACGATAAGAAACCATTGGTTTGGCTATGAATGTATTGCTAAAGCAGCCATCCGCAACAAAGCCCACATTGTGACTAGACACAAGGTCACCCTGTAGCCCTGATAGGGAATATTTATCAAAATGTCGGTACAACGAGAGTCATTCGACGCTATATTATTATGTTGTTCCATAGACCACGTCATAGAAAGTTTGCCAGATTCCTATTTTTCTCTTAGCACAGCGTCTTACTACATGTTCGGTTTTTACTACGCAAATTTAGTCTACTTTATTACGCTAATGTGTTGGGGATTAGAAAGATTGAATTTAAAGTAAGTGTACCTGCATTTGCGTAAAAGGAGAGTGGAAACCCATTTAGGAAAAAAGCTTAGTGGTATATTCGATCGGTATTCGAACCCCGATCTCCCTGTCTTCAGCAATCCAGTCTATTACTATAGTGACGCCTCGAAATATTCGGCCCCCGTTTAAGACGATATTAATGCGTTTAACACAAGGAATACTTACGGATACTCGGGTATTTATTGGGTCAACTTGAAGAGAGATTAGCCAGGCGAGACCATGGCAAACCCCTTTCGTAAGGTGAAAAATCTACATTTGGTTGGACCTCGAACTAGATCCTGACATCTAGGGCTTGAATCTGACACTCCAACCGAACACGCTGGCACCGGTGCATTGGTTATCACGAGGACTAGATGCCAATCTCGTCTAGTCAGCTTACCTGGCGAAGGAAAGGCTGGTGTTCGAATCCCGTCCAGATGCACCGAGTTTCTCCCCCCAAATAATTTTCCCGCCCTGCCACCACTTAACCGCCTGTACATTAAGCAAACCCTTAATCCTTATCTACGATTACAGACCCTCAATGTATTGCCCAATATGTACTCATACCCCCTTTGCCGGACTTTCGAAATCTTCAGTCGTATCAGGTACCAGTTTGACTTCAAAAAATGTTTTTTTTAGTACTGCGCCTTATTACCTGTTTGAGTTAGTTGTACGCTAATGGTTTAAGGAATGAGAGGCTAAATTTACATGAAGTGTACTCGCATTTGCGTGGATGGAGAGTGGAAAACAATTTTGGAAAAATTGTCAGTACACCCGACCGAAATACGAACCTCAATCTACCCGTCATCGGCAGTCTAGTCTAAAAGGAGAGTAGCGCCTTATACTATCCGCCCACCGAAGCGGGCTTAAAACATGTCAATAGCTTGGTTTTATTTTATATGTGGATAGCTAGGAACAAAACAGCTGAAAGAAAATCATGGGGATGTTATTATATTTATTTATAGAAAAACAGCAACTCACAAATACATAATCCATATTGATAACAATGATTGCTGTGATTGTGACTTTTACTAAAAAATGTTTAGAGATAATCCCATACCCCCCTTTTTGGTTTCTCATATCCCCAGCTAAGAACTCTCGCATTAGCTCATTAGCATAGTTAAATGCATATATCTCTGGACGGGTATTAAGACGCAGAGTAAAAGAACACGCTGACACTGAGCTAGCTAACAGTTGACCTCGTCCCTCCAATGGCAATCACCATTTGTCGCCCGCGGTTTAACTTTTAATATATGCGTTGTAATTTTCATGTAAATGAAGTGACGTTTATGATGAAGGCTTGTCGTGATTGGCACTAACGGTGGGGTGACGCTTGACATAATCTGCATTCACCCTCAATATGTGATACCTAAAAAAAAAACTTTGTTATCTCTCTGTACTGGCTTTATAAACTATGGATTTAGTACGATCACATCTCGGTTAGGATCACTTTTTCTTCCCAATTTATATATTTTATAAACTATGGATTTAGTACGATCACATCCCGTTCAGAATCACTTTTGCTTCCCAATTTATATATTTATAAACTATGGATTTAGTATGATCACATGTTTAGAATCACTTTTGCTTCCCAATTTATATCTTTACAGTAAATACAAAAAATGTCGTAGAGCAATGTTATTTTGTAACTTGTTACATTTGAGTGATGTATAACACTGACAAAAACATCTCAAAGCTGTCTAACAAATTATATATAACATCTAGTCTGCGTCATGGCATTTGAGTAGAGATGGTCTCCTTGCGCCCGTGGTTTCTGAAATGTTTTGCAAAAAAAAGTGCCAAGAGACGGGTTTGGGTTAGACCATCACAACTCACGAGGGCGAAATACTGTGCGAGAGACTTTTTTTTGACTGATATTCAACATGATGACCATGACCTGTTGGTTGGGAAACTCGGATGGTAGTTTTTTAGGAACTTTGTTCTGATGAATGACAATCCAGGACTTTTGATTACCTAATTAATTTGATTGGTAATCGAGTAGAGAGAAGGAAAAAAACCCTGAGATGCTAGCTTCAGCTACGGGGTGGGAGGAACAGTGTAGCCAACTTGTTACATAGTGTAACAGGCCTGTAACAGTGCATTATGTTAGAAAACAAAAGTAACAGTTTGTTCTATGATCTTTACCGACACTGAACGGGAAACATATAACTGGTTATAAAACACAAAAAATGTTACAAAACATCATTGTTTTATAAAATTTCTCATTTGATTTGCTAACAAGTTGTAAAACATTTTTATACAATAGCTTACAAAGTTTTAACACTTGTTACATAATGTTAACGTACCTTTACGCCTTCAATTTGATGCGCTAATAAAGCGATTTAATATTTTTATGGTTCAAAAACTAATGTGGTTGTATCTGATGTACTTTAGTCAAGGATTAATATATTTGATTCCGTAGTACGGTTGGATGCCTCTTGCACGGGAGTGGAATCCTAGTTAGGGTATTTATAAAATTAGAGTCTTAGCTGTTTATCTGATAAACACATCCTGTACGGGCTATAGCCTACCTTGCTAGAATACTTTGGTCAGGCAATAATTATTCTAAGTAGCCGCCTCACTCCGGATAACACCTAACTTAAGTAGGTAATAGAGCGCGAACCAGACGACAGATCGTGGTGCGGTTTTTTTGTATTCTACTTTAATAAACCGTGAAATTGGGGGGCCAGTGATACTTTAACGGTAGTTTTAAAAAAATCATAAAACTTTAAACCATTACCATTTTAATTATAAAACTTGAATAATACAGAAAAATTCACTACAAAACGTTTTCTAATTTCAACACAATCTTGTAGGGCCTATCTAAATCCCTGGATAGTTGTCAGTGAAAAGTACTCTTAAAAAGGTGTAGTTGTTTAATAGCTGGATGCGTTACGCACGGGCTCTACCGCTATAGAAGACCCACTTTAACCGATGATGGCCATGATGAAGCTAATGATGTCGTGAGAGTCTATTTTCATCCTGCAAGGACTGTTCTGCTATAGAAGACCTAGTTTTACCAATGATGGCCATGATGAAGCTAAAGTATATATTTATCCTGCAAGGATTGTACCGCTCTAGAAGACCTAGTTTGACCGATAATGGCCATGATGAAGCTAAAGATGTTGCGCGAGTCTATTTTCATCCTGCAAGGACTGTACTGCTATAGAAGATTTAGTTTGACCGATGATGGCCATGATGAAGCTAAAGATTGTCGTGAGAGTCTATTTTCATCCTGCAAGGACTGTACCGCTATAGAAGACCCAGTTCGACCGATGATGGCCATGATGAAGCTAAAGTTGAATACTTCGGCCCCGCCCACTGCACGCTCGCCAGACTGACAGATTTGAAATGCAACAGACACACTTATCTCCATGTTTGATCGAGGTTTTAACTGATCAAGATGTTAAAAAATGAAACATGGATCTCTTTTATTTTTGTCATGAACATTATATAAAATCTTGACACAATTCGTGCAGTCTCTTTCGCCAACTTAAGTAAAACTATCAATCATGTGTACACTTCATACAAAGAAAGTATTGTAAACGTCAACATTTTCTACCTTGACCTGACTTTTTATGTTTCTCTGAACCCCAAAAAAGTAGGTCTTATAATTTTGTCGGTTCCTGGGGCTATAGCTGAAACGGGTTGTTGGAATTGGTTCAAACCTGATATTAGGCTAATATGTCATCTCAGGGCGTGTTTAAAAAAATTATTTCTAGCCCTCAAATTAAGGTTAGTTTACTGAATGATTTCTAAACATTCAAAATCTCTATAATCTATACCTAATTTATACTAGTTTTTTAGTAACATTTCGTTTAACGGTAGTGACCCATTCTAGAAAATTTGAAGTTTCTAGAGAATGACTAGCGCTGTGTTCAAAATGAATATTTGAAGAGTGTTTAGGTGTTAAATACTATTGTTTGTTCGTTTTTATATGAAAACAAATATTTAAAGACAGTTTACTTAAGCTATGGCTGATCATAGAAAAACGAACTTTTTTTTGGACAAACTGTTTGGAGTCATTGTTCTGTGCTTGTGCAAAGCCTAGAACAAAATATGACAAATTGTGGTGTGTGATGAAGATGGTACTTATTCTATCACATGATCAAGCAGCAGTTGAGAGAGGTTTTTATCTTAACAATCAAATAGAAGTGGAAAATATGCAACAGCGCACACTCATTGCACAGCGAATAATTTGTCAACAAATTGCATCAGTTAGTGGTGTTACTAATATTGAAATCACCAAAGACATGGTTATCTCAGTTGCTGGTGCACGTCAAAAGTGGCAAAGTTATTTGGAGGCGAATCAGAGAGGGAAAGAAACTGCACAGAAGAATTAAAATAGGAAAAGTTTCACAGAAGAAATAGATGAACTCAAAGCAAAAAACAAAGGCTTCAGTCTGATGTAGACACACTTACCAAATCTGCTGATAGACTATCAAAGCAAGCAGAAACAACAGGAAATCTAACATTTGTGTCGAAGTCTAACAGTTTCAGAAGAACAGCAAGAGAAAAAAATGTTGCACTTGCTGACATTAACAAGCATCTATCTGATAGGTTAAATGAATATAAAATCATTTAAATGTTATTTGGCCCGATATTTCTTCGTTTAAAGTGTTTGTTACTTGTTCTGCTGATTCTAGGACCTATAAAAAAACAGAGATTTTAATTATTGTTAGTACAAACTTTCATGCATAGAATCCTTTATATAAAATACAGTAAATGAAAAGCATGTGCCAGCAGAAAACATTGTTAAAATATGAAGTCCATACTCACCTTGTGGAATACTGACTCTAGAATGACTGCACTAACCAATCAACCAAGGAGAGTGAAGTAAGTGACAACATAGTTAGATTACTATTTTTATAGTCCTATCTGTTCATTAAATTTAGTGAAACGTTATTGTTTTCCATCTATTTAAAATTTGGTACAGTTTATAATTTTTTTATTGACATGTTTAGCTTTAGGCAGTACGATAAATAACAGTTTTGGTCCTTAAAAAGTCCTTAAATTTATGTTTCATATGTCTGTAAGAACCCTGATTAATCACAACTTGTGAATGTGTGGAATGCCAGGCCTCCACCGTAGTTCGGATCCCACGTTAAACTGTAGATCCCATTTCATCTCACAATCACCCTACCATTACACATTAGCGCAAGCGTATAACCCGAATGGGTAGTAAGACGTGGTGCTAATAATACTTACTTAAGGCGTAACATTAAAGGGCAAACTTAATAAAGAGGAAACCCCGTGACACACATATTTCCAAGTTATGTTTAACGTTAAAAATCAAATATCTTTGTCAAAAAGGCGACGAATAAAACGTGTCTTTTTTATTCACCGTTTAACGAAAATATTTTATTTTCTTCGCTCTTTTTCGACCTTCCGTCCATCTACAAATTAATGAAGGCTAGGTTTTGTTAGGTTGAATAATATTGTTATAGCTTATCAACCTGTCGTAGACAGTCTTAAAAACTAGTTTTCTCTGTAACTATATAGATGAAAAAAATATAACAACCCTGTTATTTTAAACCCTTATTTTATTTATGCTAAACAATTTATTTCCTTTAAAGTTATACACTTTCAACAGGATGTAATATTTAGTCTATACCGTGTAATGTCTTGAAAATATCAACTTGTGCCGGGACATCGCAACTATGAAAAATAAATGGTACGGAACCCCGCACGGACTTTCTCGCTCTATTGTTTAAAAATGGAGAAATTTACTCAAAACTTGTAATATATGTGAAACAAAATAATATACACTAGCAAACCCAAGCATAAATTTCACTATATTTATGTAAAACTTTTTTGAGTCCTGGTTTTAAATTTTATAACTTTATTTTTAGAGAATTAATGTTCTCATTTGTATGTTTGAACCTATAAAAAGATCAATATTGGATCCACAAGGGTTAACAATTCGTATATAAATTTTGAATTCCGGTTAAAAATTTTGACATTTTAATAGGTGTTGCACATCTTCATGTCATCGCATTGCTATTAAATTCCTCATTTATAAATTTTTACCAATACAAAATGTAAATTTTGACTTGAGTCTAAAATGGAGATAGATCGTTGTTGTACAAATATATCTCCTAAGAAGTTAAGGAAAAATAAAAACTTTTTGAGAGACTACTTATAACTAATTACTCTATGGCATTAGTGAATGATTCCGTTAAAACTTAAATAGTATCTCTTTACAACTCAAGATCACAAAATTGTATTAATATATTTGACAATATCTCAGAAACTGTTGGTTTTATAAAAATATATTTCAAATGAAAGTCTTTTATTTTTAATATTACTACAATTTTGCAGAGATACAGAAATTTCCTCTTCTGTGAAGTACCCTAAAAATAATTTTCATGGGAAAATGAAAATAGCCATTTTATCTATAATCTTAATCAACGCCTAGATATGAATTTTAATCAAAATCGTTAGATCCGATTTTGAGAAAAATCGTTAGATCCAATTTTGAGAAAATCGTTAGAGCCGATTTTGAGAACATTGACTTTTTCTCTTTTTTCCCTTCAGTAAACTACTCTTAATTTTAGGGTTAGATATCCAATTCCAAAAACCCCTAGGGGAAACCCTATGAAAACCCTAGATACCAATATTTAGCCCGATCGGTAAAATAGTTTAGGCTCTAGTTGAAGGTACAGACAGACAGGCAGGCAGATGGACAGACAGAAATTCAAAAAACACTTTTTCGGATTCGGGGGGTCATGAAACGTCGAGATTCATCAACATTTCGAGTTCAATTTTTTTGACGATCACAATACTTTCCCTACCTTTAAGATAGCGATAAAGTAAAAATAAAGATAAATAAATGGTACGGCGCACCGCACAGACTTTCTCTCTCTTTCTTTAAACTCGTAAGATTTCTTAACGGAATAATGTAAATTGTATCATCACCACTCCACACAAGAATACGCATAAAATAATATACAATGATATATAATCAATGAGAAAAGAGGCGTATCTTTGTCCACTTAAGAGCATTTCAAACAGTTTAATGTCTTCCACAAGGGTCAACACTTCGTATTAAAATTTCGATTTCTGGTTAAAATTTTAACATTTTATAAGGTGTTGCAGATCTTCAAGTCATCGCATTGATATTTAATTATTCATTTATACATTTTGACCAATAAAAAATGTAAATATTGACTATTGAGTCTAAAATGGAGATAGATCATTGCTATGCAAACATTTCTCCTAAGAGCTTTAAGGAAAAATAACATACTTTTTTAGATACTTATATTTAATTACTCTATGGCATTGGAGAATTATTGCGTTAAGACTTAAGTAGTATATGTTTACAACTAAAGCTCACAAAATTGTATTAATATATTTGCAAATATCTCAGAAACTGTTGCTTTTATAAAAATATATGTCAAATAAAAGTTTTTTATTTCTAATAGTCCTACAATTTTGCAATGATAAGTTGTTTAGTTTCTCAAATAGTTGTGGAGATACGGAAATTAACGCTTCTGTAAAGTACCCTAAAAATCATTTTCATAGGAAAATGAAAATAGCCAGTTTATTTATAATCTTAATCAACGCCTAGATACGAATTTTAATCAAAATCGTTTGAGCAGATTTTGAGAAAACCAATTTTTTCTCTTTTCGCCCTTCAGTAAACTACCCTTAATTTTAAGTTTTAATAGACACACAGACATGAGGCATTGCAAAGACTATTTTTTATGGTTCGGGGGGTCATGAGACGTCGACATCCATCAACATTTCAGGTTAGTTTTTTTTTTACGGTCTCAATACTTAAACTTTAATGTCCAAAAAGTTAAAAAAATTCATATAATTGCGTATAGATTGAAAATTATTGATTTTATAAAAATATGTTTTGAATAAAATATTTGTATTATAAATATATATACATATTTGTAATGCTAAGTAAGTTCATATCTCAAATAGTTTCGGAGCTATTATAAAAAACGTTAATTTACGCATCGGACCGGAGCCCTTAAAGCCATTTTGCCGAAATATTGAGAGTAGCCATTTTGTTTGGAATATTTATTAAGATTCATAAATGAAATTTAATCAAAATCGTTAAAGCTGATTTAGAGAAAATCGACTTTTTCTCTTTTTTCCCCCTTCAGTAAACTACCCTTAATTTTATGGGTAGATATCCAATTCCAAAAACCCCTCGGGGCAACCCTATGAAAACCCTAGATATCAAGTTTCAGCTCAATCGGTAAAATAGTTTAGGCTCTAGTTGGAGGTACAGACAGACAGACAGATAGACGGAAATTCAAAAACCACTTTTTCGGATTCAGAGTGTCATGAAACGTCAAAATTCATCAAAATCTCGAGCTCGAATTTTTTGACGATCACCATACTTTCTCTACCTGTAAGATAGAGAGAAAGTAAAAAAGTTTGAGTGACAAAATAACTAGTACCTAATTTTTTTTTTATAAAATGATATTCCAAGTGTGTAGGCTTGAGACCCTGTTTCTAGGCCGGCCAACGAATGGTATTGTAATTTATGTTGGTTTTTCAAAGAATAAGTTTGTAAAATAATACATATATTCTTGTTTTTTTTTAATTCTTCTTAAAAAAAATCAAACAGATTGGATGGGAAGGCAGGGGGCATTGATCCCGCCCCCTTTGTTTTACAACTCACCCCCTCCCCCATCAGCTACACTCCGCATAAGCTAATAAGAGAGAGGATGAGCGATCAAAGAGGAATAGAGAAAATATGGAAAATATTTATGCGGCATAAACCGAATATGGCGATTTATCTCAAAGTAATCAGGTAAATGAATAGTAAAGGTTTACTATAGACTTAATGGTAGTCCAAAGAGAGCGCTATGAACAGTTCCGAGAGAGTGAAATGTCCGGTGGCGGGCTCTAAACTTTGTACCCGCAGTGTTTTGTTTAGAGTGACATTTACTGAGGGGCGTGGTCGTAATAATTGTCAACGAGCGGCCACAAGGTATGTGTTAGTAACTAGAGTCCCTTGGCGTTTATCTCTATAACGACGTGTTCATTTGCAGCTTAGACCCCGGATTAGGAATGAGCTTTCTTAGATCGATCTTTACGTAAATCGATTATTTACCCTTGATTAATCGGTTGAAAAGTCTCTCTCTGATTCATGATCCTATTCCTTTTTCTGGAGATTTCTAAATAATCAAATTGAAAAAGCGAAAATAATCAAAATATAAACACAGAAATATTTGATTTGCTGTAGGATTTTTTTTAAATTTTTTTTTAAATTATTAAGAACATTTTGAAACCACAGCTTACGATACTTGGCCACGAATTAGTATGTCATTATTTGATATATAATTTATATCAACAGGCACCTAGTTAATGTCATATTGGGTTTTGATGGTTGGCCAACACCCTCCTGAAATATTAACTAATATTATAATTAATTAAAATGGCAGTGTAAAGACATTAAATGAAATATAAAGGTATCATATCAAGGGGCTGGTCACATTGTATTGAACATTTGGTGTGACAAAGCGTGTTTTAAAATGCGATAGCCATATAAATAAATATAGGCCTAATCTACCATATTATTTATACTAGCCTATAGTAATAGTTTGCTAATTGACTTTTACCATTTGAAATAATTAAGCACAAAAGGAAAGTATATTGATATTTAATGTGCTCGAGCTTAGATGTTTTTTCTTTGAAAAATAGTTCTTTAACTTCCACGACTCTAAGCAATAAGCACCATATAAATATTATATAATTATATTACTGTCGTGGGTGTGTCATTTATTGTGGAGTGACTGAATTGTAACTACAGGTCGATCCGTGAAATAGTGAACAAAATGTAGTTCATGAATGACTGTACTTCAAGCTGTAGTTTTTTGTTTTGTTTTTTTACACCGCCCTCTATCCGTTGAGGCTATAAGCAGAAATACTAATTTCGCTAATGTGTTTGGGAGGAGGTTAGGTTGAATTAAGGAGAAAAGTACTCGCATTTGCTCGAAGGGCGAGTGAAAAACCATTTAGGATACAGCCAACCGGGATACCAACCCCAATATCCCTGTCATCGGCTGTCTAGTCTATTGTGAAGAGTGACTCCTTCGGGCATAGACCGCCACCGAAGCGTGTCAATCTCTAGTAAACGACTGAGCAACGAGCTGTAGTTTGCGAGCGGCTGAACTATTTTTACTTTCTCGCTATCTTATAGGCAGAGAAAGTATTGTGATCGTCAAAAAAACAACTGAAATGTTAATGGATGTTGAGGTCTCATGATCCTCCGAACCCTATAGAGTTGTCTTTGCAATGCCGTCTGTTTGTTTGTCTTTTTAACTCCTAAATTAAGAGTAGTTTTGTAAAAAGCGAAAAGAGAAAAAATAATTTTTTTCAAAATCGGCTTTAGACGTTGATTAAGATTATAAATAAACTGATTAGTTTCATTTTACCATGAAAATGATTTTTAGGGTACTTTACAGAAGCTGAAATTTCTGTATCTCCGCAACTATTTGAATTACTAAATAACTTATCATTGCAAAATTGTAGTACTATTAAAAATAAGAAACTTTTATATGAAATATATTTTTATAAAACCCAACAGTTTCTGAGACATTGGCAAATATAATAATACAATTTTGTGATCTTTAGTTATAAAGAGATACTAAAGTTTTAACGTAATCATTCTCTAATGCCATAAAGTAAGAAATGAGTAAGTCTCTCAAAAAGTGTATGTTCTCTTTCTTTCAACCTCTTAGGAGAAATGTTTGTACAACAATGATCTATCTCTATCATTTTAGATTCAGTAGTCGATATTTACCTATTTTATCGTTAAAAATTTATAAATAAGAAATTTAATAGCAATGCAATAAGATGTGCAACTTCTTATAAAATGTCGAAAATTTTAAACCGGAAGTCTACATTTTAATACGAGGTTTTGACCCTTGGGGACCCAATATCAATATTTTTGCTTTCTCTCTACCTTACAAGGAGCAAGTATTGTGATCTAAAAAAATTGAACTCGAGAGATTTTGATGGATGTCAACGTCTCATGACCCCCCGAACCCTAAAAAGTGGTTTTCGCAATGCCGTCTGTCTGTCAGTCTGTACCTCGGGCTAGAGCCTAAACTATTTTAACGATTGGGCTAAAACTTGGTATATTGGGTTTTAATAGGCTTAACCCGAGGAATTTTTGGAATTGGACATCCAACCTTAGAATTAAGGGTAGTTTTCTTGAGGGCAGAAATAGAAAAAAAAATCAATTTTATCAAAATCGGCTTTAACGATTTTGATTAGTTTTTATTTCTAAGCTTTGATCAATATTACAAACAAAATGGCTACTCTCAACTTTTCGTCAAAATGACTTTTAAGTGTTCCGGTCTGATATGTAAATTCTAAATTTAAATTTAATCTCAAGTCTTTGAAATATGAAATTACTTATCATTGCATACATGTGACTCTATTTATAATAAATATATTTTACTTGAAATATATTTTTATAAAACCAAAAGTTTTCAAGCTATTCACAAATATATTTTTCTTTTAACTTTGCCAACACTTTAAGGTAAAGTATTACAAGCGTCCAAAAAATCTAGCCCGAGATGTTGATGGATGTTGACGTTTCATGACCCCCAAAACCCTAAAAAGTGGTTTTTGCAACACCGGCTGTGTGTCTGTCTAACCCTAAAATTAATAGCAGTTTACTAGAGGATGAAGAGAGAAAAATTCCATATTCTCAAAATCGGCTATAACGATTCTATCTCTCTCATTTTAGACTTAATGGTCAATAATTAACTATGTTATTGGTCAACATTTATAAAAGAAATTAAATAGCAATGCAATAACCATAAGATGTTCATCCCCTAGTAAAATGACGAAAATCTTAACAGGAAGTTTAAAGTTTTAATACGAAATGTTGGCCCTCGGTGACCCACTATCGATATTTTTCATTGGTCCAAATATACAAATGAAGACGTTAATTCTTTAAAAATATAATTAAAGTTAAAACTATGATTAAATTATTTTACGTATATCTAGCGAAATTTGTTCTCGAGTTTGCTAGTGTATATTATATTACGAATTTCTAGTAAATATCTCCATTTCTAAACAATAGAGCGAGAAAGTTCGTGCGGAGTTTCGTACCATTTATTTTCCTTAGCACCGCGTCATACTAACCGTTCGGGCTATACGACTGTGTACTAATTATGCAAATGGTTTTAGGTATTATTAAGGTTATATTTATATAAAGTGTACCCACGTTTGCCTGAAGGAAGAGTGGATTTTTTTTAAACCATCCTCAGCATACCCGACCGAGATTCGAACCTCGATATCCTCGTCATTGGCAATCTAGTATACTGCGAGAGTAGTAGCGCCTTATACCATGTGGCCACCGAAGTGGGTGGCTCAACTATTTAACTGTTATTTTCACTAAACAAAATCAGACTGAATTATTCCCAGCAGTGGAAAATAATTGTGCTCATCTCTTCTCTGGAATACCTTGTGAATATTACAGGTTCGTCCCTCGGCTAGTCCTAGGCAGTAGTAGTCTAGGAGTAACGAGTATTTTGCGGAGAGACCAACACGAGTTTCGAGTGTTCAACTCGAGGATAACCGCTTCACGAATTGAAATTTCGAGCTTTGAGTGTAGCGTGTCGAGAATATATTTGAACCTCTCCGAGATAGGGGCACTGACTGCTACGTGTGCCGCCTTGGGTTAGATTGAGGGCGAGGACTTCCAACCGCCTCTCTCTCTCGGAATAAGGTATATCTGTCAACTCTACCTGCACGAGGGCAACAATGCCACTTTCTCCTGATTTATTCCCGTGACAGTCTGCACTCTCCTTGCACTCTCTCGCAAAGTTGAACGTTGCAAATATCATTTACATCACTGTATCTTTATTCTCAAGCAGTGGTGCTCTCTAGGGTCCTGTGTGTTCATCATCTTTTAACACACTATAACATGTCTCTACCCTCCTTTCTCCAAAATATTTTCAAAGAATATCACTATCACCACTACTAATAAGATCACCATTACTATCACCATCATTTCAATACCTTTATTATCACTACCATTACTACTACTGCCATCGCAATAACTACTACCATCGCTATAACTACTGCCATCGCCATAATTTCACTGCCGTTACTATCACTGCCTTTACCACTCCAATATTTTTCATTTCACTACTGTTACTATCACCACCACCACCACCACCATCGCCACCACAACTACTTGCACAATTCAGGTGTGAACAGCGCACCTCAGATCTTTATTTATATCCTGTTCACAAAGATAATCAAATAAGGGTACCACCTACTTGAAGGGAAATACACTGCAGTAGGCAATTAGTTATTAACTTATCTTAAATTATCTGTAATCTTTTTTTAAACATTTTGTTTTAAGGAAAGATAATATTTTATAAGTACTGCATAAGAAAGATTAAAGTGAATATTTGTTTATCAGCTTATTGTATTGCAACTAATTGCTCCACATTAGGTACCTTGTAAAATTTTTAATACAACAGATAAAACCTATGAAATTATGTAATGTGTTTTTAAGGCATTAAAACTCTATGTTCTAAACAATTATAATTTTTTTAATCATAACATTCTGTTTATCAATTTTAATGTTTGAACAAATTTCATCTAACTTTTTTTTTTGTTCTACTTTTAATTATAATTTAAAAAATCAAAATAAATTGTACACATAATATAGTTATATAGTTAGTTATTATACTCACTCATCACTTTTCTTAGTTAAAAATATTAAAGTACCTAATTTCATAAGTTTTATCTTTTGTATTAATAATTTTACCACCTAGTGTGTAGCAATTAACTGCAATGCAATAAGTTGATAGACAAATATTCACTTTATAATCTCTCTTATATTTAAAAGAAATTAGTTAAAATGTTCTGTTGTGACACTGCTTAAAAAGTTTTCTTCTAGCTCAGAATTGCGGTATTTCGCGTGAAAACCTCATTAAAAATGAGATAAATTCATCTTTTAATGGATTTTTTTAAAAGCTATGTACCTAATTAAATAATTAATTTTTTTTTAATCCTAGTAGGTGGTGTTACCTTTCACCTCCATTTTGGCGTTTAAGGCATTTGTTGAAAAAAAAAAGATCACTTAAATAATTCGAGATTTCTGGGAGAACTTTTTAACGTCGACTCTTTGATTCTTTTACATTAACTATTTGTTGCTTAGGCCTACTTTTGTTATAAAGTTTTTTTATGCAGTCTCTAAGCGATATTTTTGGATTTTTTTCTTTTTAGCATCCTGTTCATATTCTACGTATATATACTAGTTATGCTAATGATTTGGGGGTGAAGAAGGTTGAATTTATAGGAAGTGTACCCACATTTGCGTGGAGGAAGTGTGGTAAACCATTTAGTAAAAACCTACCGGGATTCGAACTCTGATCTCCCCGTAATCGGCAGTTTAGTCTATTGCTATTGCTAGAGTGACTTGTTAGAGTCCATGCATCTCAAACTCGCCACCCATGATTTTGTGCGGCTCATGGACCTTATGATTGACCATCATGCACTGTGGCCGTGTGTTTCTATTTATAAACGTCGAGGAAATCAACGTTTTGGAATGTAATATTTGGGATTTTGGCATGTGAGATTGTGTATTAAATCCATACCATTTCTTTAATATGGATCACTTCCCAATAATGGTTGAATTTGCGCACCAAATAGGTGCAAAGTTTGGCAGCACATATTTATGTTGTTATCTCGCTTAAATGAAACCAAACACCCGAGATATGTTGCTTTACATTAATTGCCAACAGTATCTTTATTATTATTATTATTATTATTATTAAAACCGCGTCCTACTACCCGTTCGGGCTATACGCACTTGGTAATTTAATGGTAGGGTGATTGTGAGATGAAATTGAGGACCTACAATTTAATGTGGGACCCGAACCATGGCGGAGGCCTGGCATTCCACACATTCACAAGTTGTGTTTAATACAAGTCTTGTCAGAGGTGAAGGAAGGGTTTGGCAATCGCATAAATCTGTGCCGGGACCGAGGATTGGACCCCAAACCCTCAGCACAGAAGTCCGACACCTTACCCCTAGACCGCCAGGTCACCAATCAAGATTATTATAAAAATAACTTATGAATAAGATCTTAAGTCCAACATTAACACCAGCCTTGCAAATAAAAGGTTTCACTTATAAGCTTAATATATATTTGTATAGGAGCCTGCCTACTCTTATTATTTTGTAATAATAATTATATACTTAACTGGAATGATTTTTTCCTCCAAATAGTTGAACATTATTTTTCTTTTCTGAAATTTGGTATTTTTAGTGTTTAAAATTTTCAATGTGGCCCTTGGTAAAAACGAGTTTGATACGCCTATCTTAGACCTTTAGGCCACCAAGTTGAAAATACTCCAAAAGCAATTAGCTTAGGCATTAATAAAGAAGGAATACAAAAATATACGATTAATTTTTTTTCCTGGGGAGGGGAGGTTAATTTGACCCTCAAATACCCTTCTTCCTCTAAGTATGGTCCTGTATTATGTTAATTAAGTAGTATGAAGGAGGGCTCAGGGTTGGTATGCTCTTGGAAAACCTGGAAAAATGACTTTAAAAAGTTTGGAAAATTTTATAAAGTCACTAGAATTCTCAAACATGTTTGCGTATTTTTCAAAATAATAAAAGAGAGCAACCCATTGTAAACTATTAGTTTAGTTATCAATTCATGCCATGTTGCAAAGAACACTGACATAATTTTTGTCCTTAATAACTATTCTGTCAAGAATTTAATAGAAAATTGTGAAAATAATTTAATATTTTATTTATTGTTTTTAGTATAAAATATCTGTACAGGAAAAATTCACTTTTTTTAATCTGGAAAAATCTGAGAATTTCAAAACTTTTAAAATATATTAACGCTGATGGTTTCTAATAGTCTCGAAATCACGATCAGATGTTATCGTAGAAACAACCCAACAACCCGATTCCCTGCCAACCTTTGCCCTTCGTCACGAACATAGCCTACTTTTTTTTTCTTTTTGGCAAGTTAAGACTTTGGACAGATTTTCTTTTCTACATATACAAATATCTACCTGAACAGAAACGATTACACTCGACAGGCAGCATTTAAAGCTTCAGAACGTTGTAATAATTACTACGTAATTTCTCGTCGTAAAAAATATTAGCTGGCAAGTCTTTGATACCATAATATCGCGTTAGCGAAAACAATATAATTACAAATGTTAGGAGAAGTTAATTTTGTTGTTGTAGTTGAAAAAGGAGGGTGGGGGAAGTGAATTATTCTAGTCTCTTTCGTTTCCCACGTTTTATCAAGCGAAATCGAGTCGTTGCTATGGTTGTTGCGTCAGGACGTGTCAGCCTAGGAGGCTGTTTCCCCGTTGACATGCTCATTGACAGCTCTGGAAAACAAGACGCTATTTACTGCGACCAACATTATTTTAGGAATGTGTAAAACCCACTCTCTCCTCCAGTGATTATGTAATTAATTATGGGTTTTTTTCCCCATTTCTATCACGCTCTCCTCTATTCTCCAAGTCAAATTATTACGCCATTGGTGGAAATGTTGTATAATCACTTCAGCTGAAATTATAAACCTCATTACGTTTGTTAAAATAAAGTATGTGAAATTTATTTGACAAATTATTTCATCTTTTCATTTGTGTTTGTTACTTTTCCTTAATTATATACCAAGTATGCAAGTTTATTCGTTCAGATTATTATAGAAGTTTTCACTGATAAAAGGCAATACCAAATGTAAAATATCTAGAAAATTAACCAAAGTCTTTATAAATGCTGCGAATTTTAACAAACAAATTAATATAGTCATGTCATATTTTTGTATTTGGGTACATTTGATAAGAAGCTCCGGAGACTTTATATAAAAGGGGGGCTCGGGGGCCTTTTACTGAGAACATTTTAATCCTTTGATTACTCTAGAAATAGTTGGAGCGAAGTCTCGGGATATTTGGACCAAGAGGGAAGGATGTAAATACTTTACCATCTTCATTATTGTGATAACCACCCCGGTGGCGTAGTTAGCTAGTCGTGTTGAGCTCGACTGCTAAGGACGGGGAGATTGAGGTTCGAATCTTGGTCGTGTAAACTGGGGTATTTTTTCCAAAATTGTTTTCACTCTCCCTCCACTCAAATGCGGTTTCACTTCCTCTGAAAATTCAACCCTCCCAATTCCTAATCCATTAGCATAATTAGTACTTAAGCGTATAACCCAAACGGTTTGTAAGATGCGGTGCTAAATAAAAAAAAATTTTATTCCCATTTTATCGAGACTTCATTAATATAAGCATTCAAAACAAACTTGAGTTTCTAAGTAACCCTGTCCATTGGTCCATATATTAGGAGAATTCTGGTGGTTAAAACGTATTTAACGCTTGCTAAAGTTATGTGATCCGCAACTTTAACTTTTGATAGCCATTATAAATACCGATAAAATAATACTAATTAAATAATAAAATGATATAAATATAGACACGGGAAAAAATATGTTTATAATTTATAAAACCTTTCTTCCAACTGTACTTTTTAAACCTTTATTCCAACCCGAGTCCTACTAAAGCTTCTCTTGCGTAAATTACACATGTAAAAAACTTGTTTGTTTCTGACGCATGGACTTTTTATTATCGTCAAATGACCTAGAACTTGCTTGTGCTTTAGGGTTGGCATTAAATGCAGCTAGAGTGTGGCTGTAGGTTTCTCTTCAGCCTTCCTTGGTTACTTAGAAAAGGAATTCACATTTCTATCACAAGTGCTTTAGTTACACAGAGAAAGTGTGCCACTTTAATTTTTACTGGTGGCTTTTAATGCGCACTACCTAAATAGGGTTATATGATCACTTGACACAACTAGTAATATTCACTCAACCCTAGAGCCAAATATCTTAATATCATATTCGATGGTTGAACGGTCCAAGGCAACGATTTTTAACATTTTTCAACTCGCGGCACATTTAACAAGGCACAACATCAGTTTTTTTAAGGAGAGATTTTATAACTAAAATAACGAGTATTAAGATTGTGTTCAAAAGTTACATAGCTAAATTTCAAATATTAATTGTGTTATTTATAAAAAATAGTGTTGATCATGGATTTAAAATTATTTTATTTTTACTCAAACCTTTCCTCGCGTCTTTTTGATCTTACCCCAAACTCCCGCGGCACACCGGTTAAAAAATGCTGGTCTAAGGTGGCACTCTAGTAATAGAGTGGACTGCCAACAATGACAGGGTGATCGAATTTCGAATCCAGTTGGGTGAACTAAGGGTGTTTTATTCCTAAATGTAAATTGGGGTTCAATTCTTCTAAATTAATTCACCATCCTGTCTAACACTTTTTTTTTCTTCTAAGTGTATGGTGTATTTGACCTGTGAAAGAAGCGGTATCTAGTTCGGTTGCCGTGTATGTAGACTTTTAGCCGCTCTTTGGGAACAGAACGTTGCCAACACGTTGTGACAGTGATTTTGAAGGTGTGGAGCCAGTGGAAAGCTTAACTAACTAACCAGACCAAGGTGGCAATAAGAATAGTTTCCCTTTCGGGAAAAATACCTATGGTACCTCTGGGAACCAAACCTGGGCCCTCTAGATAAGTAGCCAAGGACGCTGACCACTAGGTCAAAAGGCCGGTCATATATATTGGCCTAACTAGTACATATTCTTAAGAATTAATAGCCAGAGCTATTATTTATGCTTATTAGTAGGGAATTACTCCACTAGATATCATATTCTGAAAATTGAAAAATGACACCTGGACACGGGAATCGAACTCGGGACCTCTGACTTAGTACGCCAATGCTCTAACCACTGAGCTATCCAGGATTCGTCCCGTGCCCTCTAGACTCTGCCTTAAAATATGAGTGAAGAATGACCCAGGGCACAGGACGAATCCTGGATAGCTCAGTGGTTAGAGCATTGGCGTACTAAGCCAGAGGTCCCGGGTTCGATTCCCGTGTCCAGGTGTTATTTTTCAATTTTCAGAATAGTACATATTCGTTCAACCCGAACGTTTGGTAAGATTCGGTGAGGGGGAAAAAAGGTTACACGTGTAGAGTTATGTTCTTTACTGGGGGTGGGGGGTGTTTTGTTGGAAGCCCCTCATTGTGGAGTCAAATTGTAGGGTAGTCAGGGTTCATACGGTCCTTGAAAGACCTTGAATTTAATGTGTCTCTGTTCAAGGCCTGGAAAAGTCCTTAAATTGCTCTGGGCCTTGAAAAGTCCTGGAATTTTCAGGTTTTATTATTTATTTTTGAAATTGTTGTGAAGAAGGGCTGTAAAGGCCATGATTTAAGATGCACTGGGGTGTGAAATATCTAGTTCATCCTCTTTGATTAAGCGTTAGCTGCTGTCTGCTGTTTACTTTACTCTCAGCTGCTCTTCCCGCTTCTTTTGTTTTATTTGTTATCGCATCATCAGCTCAGAGAAAGTCGCGCCCAAGTGTTGGGATCTCTATGGGGGCAAGGGGACACAGTGTTAACTTTTTTCACAAACGTATTAGCGCTACTGTCGATGAAATACAATTCTGTTTTCTTTAATTTCCTATATTTAAAAATCTCAATTCATGTGCATTCGCTATTTTTCTATAAGTGGCTTTAAAACCATAATTTGTAATAATTATTTAAATATTTTTGACTGCCTTTTAACACTTTAAGTACTTATAATTACAGTTTTAAACTAAAATGCCTGACGATAGCTATTAGTTCATTTTCCATCCACCTTAGCGCTTAAATTCCTGTTCTAGCCATACTACAATATATAATGAATCTAGAATGACTGCACTAACCAATAAATCAATCAGAGTGAAGAAAGTGACAACAAAGTTAAAGTTAAATTACTATTTTTATAGTCCTCTCTGTTCATTAAATTAAGTGAAAAGTTGTTACTTTCCATCCATCTAAAATTTTGTAGGGCTTATAACTTTTTTTATTGACGTGTTTAGTTTTTGGCAGTACAAGAACTAGCAGTTTTAGGGCCGTATGCAAGAAATTGACAAAGTGAATGCTTTGTAGACACTAGCGTAGTTTTGCTTACGTCATCATAGGTTTAAAGGTGGAGCGATAGTGTGCTCGGGACCACACTATCGGTCCACTAAGCATTCACTATACGTTCTAGTATACCACCCTTAGTGCTTAAAAAGTCCTTAAATTTAGGTTTCATTTGTCTGTAAGAACCCTGGGTAGTTGATTCTTTTCTCGTGAAACCCCAAGTTGTCAGAGCCAATTTGTGAGAATACTTTCTATTCGGATGTAATGCTACTTATATGTGAAGAATTTGTTATTTTTTAGAAATGGTTTTTATTAATTTATCCTGAATAATTATGTCTGCACACACCATACGGCAGCTTAACGCGTCGCGGACTGATTATGAAAATTGGAATTGATTTAGCACGGGCCGATTCTCTGTAAGGCTGTGGACGGAAAAAAAATATCAGATTTTAAACTTTTGTGGACCTTTCCGCAGTAGGGTTGTGAACAGAATGAATAAAGGACCCTTATTTTCAGGTATATTATTCGAAATAAATCCTCCTAGAGTTATCCTTCTCTCATTCTTTCTTTATGTTGCAACATGTTCTATTTGTTCCAGAAGGGATGGAGAGAGAAAGAGAGTGTTTTCGAAGTGGTTATATTTCACAAGTATTTGCAATACTGGTGTGAGGCTATTAAACAAAAGAAAATAGCTGACGACACATTCGTTGTAAAAAAAAAGATCACCCAAGTATGTGAGAAGATTTCCCAACACTTTTGGATGCGTAGAGTTTTATATTCTGAGACTATTCATTAATTTGAAATATATTAAGAGGGGGAACTTTTGATTTAAATTATTGTGAAATGAAAAATATATTTCATTACACACGCCTCGGTGGCCTCATGGTCTAAGGCGCTATTGTCGCAATATACTAGCCTGCAGATGATGGGAAGATCGTGGTTAGATCCCGGTTTGGTCTACTGTGGATGGTTTTCCCTAAATGGTTACACACTCTCTATCCCCACGCAAATGCATGTACTCTTCCTCTAAATTCGACCTTCCTCATCCCTATCTCATTAGTATAATTAGTTCTTGAGAGTATAACCCGAACGGGTAGTAAGATGCGGTGTTAAAAGAAAGGAAAAAGTCAGGTTTTTAGTAATCACCTTTAATTTATTTATTAGGCGTCTGGGATCAAATCAATTCAGGCTGCTTTAAGGTACGCTTCCCTTCGTCCGCATCGCACGGATCGGATTTTTGAATTCACTACATTATTTTTAATGAGACTGCGCCCACCCACCCGCATCGTATGCATCGGACATCGGCAATGCCGATGGAATTCTGTGAAGCAGAGGACCAGTGGACGTACTCCCTGACATTCGCACCATTCGAATTCTGAATTCCCAGCTTTATTTTCTCTCTTCAGTTTAGAGATGGGCAGTACAGTTAACTTCGCGAACTACTGTACTTCTTATGGTTCAGTCGTCCGCGAACTACTTCTTGTGGGTCAATCGATCACGAACTACTTCTTGTGGGTCATTCGATCACGAACTACTTATGGTTCAATCGTTCGCAAACTACTTCTTGTGGTTCAGTCATTCGTCGCAAACTACTTCTTGTGGTTCAGTCATTCGCAAACTACTTCTTGTGGTTGTCATTCGCAAACTACTTCTTGTGGTTAAGTCCGCGAACTTCATCTTTCGCAACCTACTCACGACCTAGAACTTATATTTTCAAAATAGCTTTGATAAGATTAAAAATCAAAGAAAAAAATACTAAAATAAAATAAAGAAAAAAATGTTGATCAGAAAAATAATACTTTGAAAGTCAAATTAGATTAGTTACAATACCAGCTGTTAGATTAATGATAGTTTTAAAATATTTTAGCTTATCTTAACGACTACCCGTGAAAGTGAGGACATTACAGATACTAGGACAATGATGGTTATTGTTTGGAAATGAGTATGCTTCGAATACAGTGGCCGCAGTCAGTACACTAAATAAATCCGATTCGTGCGAAACGGACCATTGAACGCAGTCTCATCAAAGAATTCAAAAATCCCATGCGGACCAGTGGACGCTTACCTTTAGGGCCCTTTTATGCACGCGATTCGTGTCGTCCGACAACCTTTGACGCCTTTGTTCTCTCGGCCACGTAAAGCGACCTTAATGCCAGCCCATTTTAATTCGTGTTTACGGTTCAATTTTCACCAATTAGGCAGCTATAAAAGTCACGGTAGTTCTACTTTCACTATGTCAGCTGATTTAATCAGCATTTGTCACTTTTTTTTACAGATATCAATACATTTAAAATAAAAGTAATAATATAATAAAATGTTATATGTTCACCACAAAATAATATGTATTTTCTAAAATATCCTTCCCTTTAAAACTGAACTGTAGCACTAATGTGAACATCACAATGATTTGTTAAGACTCTAAATTCATCTCTTTGGAAGACAGCTTTGTTTGAGCCAGCCATTGTGTGCGTTGTTGATTAATTTATTAACCATCATCGCGCTACAGGACCTACCTCAGGTTGTTAACAAGGGGTCGGATATGCACCCTTTTAAAATATGTGGGGGATTGGGGCAAAGGGTCGGGCACCCCTTAATTTAGTCGATATAGATTATTCCGCATTTAGGGGCCGTTCTTAAATTACGTA
>CABFWO010000307.1:107042-137606 GCA_902155825.1 Timema genevievae | reverse complement strand
TTTAAAAGTAACTGTCAAGCAGACGAATTTTCCGTGTTTACAACTCAAAAATTGTACAAGCAAAATGGTTGATATAGGACGCGTTCTATTTCTTGAGATTGTATACAATAATTTGTGCAAAGCAGAGCTTATACGAATTTTGTTGTTCATACGACGCCATCTTCAGGCTGCAACTTCTTGTACAACCTTTTGTTCAAGACGTTGTGTCGTGTATACCGGGCTTAAAGATGTGTAGGCACGGGGTCAGTACCTTGACCATTTTAATTTCCCCTTTCATGCCATAACATCCCTCTCTGTTTTGGAAGGGGAATAGAGGGGTACTGACTTTTGTTCTAGTCGTCATCTTTCGGGCAAGAGAAGTCGTAGCTCGGCTGCTTGCATTTTTACCTGACATCCGCAGCTCTTCCACAAGGCCAGAAACTGTTTATATAGCTCAAAAAACAACTTCGTATTTAATCCATCCTCACTAACTTTCTCTACACTTCCCTATCCTTGAATACTCCCTTCGCTTCACCAACATCCATACACTGACTCATACATGTTTCTTAAAACTCTAAATGTTTCTCTTTTTCACACATTTTTCTACCACACTTGGCCTGGATTACAGAGTGCACAATTTCTTATTGTTAAATTCTGATTTATACCAAAAATGGAAAATAGTGAAAATATAAAAGCTTAGTTTATCTAGATTCCTAGAACAATATATAACAACAAGAACAATATGTTTTACAGAATACAACTGGGGCGCACCCCTTGCGGTGACCCTGCCTATTACTACTTTTCGCTTGTACCAGCAAAATGAAACTGACCTCATCTCCATTCCTCCCTCCCTCTGACTCAATGACTATGTCAGGGTCTAAGGTGCTAATGACACCATTGTTGTTCCAGGGTGACAAGAAGGAGCGGGGTCCTCGCAGTTTGTTCCTCAGGAGGTGCGAGGATGGCTTCGGCTTCACTCTGCGACACTTCATCGTCTACCCGCCCGAATCTTATACGGTGAGCTCTTAGGTTAAGTGGTCAGGGCCAGATTGTGCTTGGACATAATAAGCTCAAGTGTGAGTATCCTACTAATGAAACAAGACTAGGAAGATGAATATTAAGGAAATACATCTGGCATTTGGCCTTACAAGAGCATTTTTGAAAAAATGCCCTTGTAAGGCGTCTGTCTCATCTTGTCTGTTTAACATGATGAGGTTGAGGTTTGAATTTTGGCAGTGTAAACTGAGGAAACTACATAGTGAAAATATCACTCTCCGGTGTACTCGGCCTTTTGTCAGATGGTTATAAAAAGAAAGTATAAAAGAGTTTAAAAAACTTCAAAATAATGTACTCATACTCTATACATGTGTTATGTAACTGTCACTTTTTATATATATGGGGAAAATCTTGATATCTGCCAATATTATAGTCAGTTTAGATTAATTCTATATTGGTTTGTAAAATATTTATCTTATGGTGATTTGAACAGCACCTTTTAGACACATTTTTCTATTTATTTTTTCAAAAGCTTTTAGTTTTAATTATTATGAGTTTATTCATTTGAGTTGTATTCAATTAACGGCACAGTTAAAAAAAACACTATTTTCACATGTCGTAAAAAATTGTTTGAAATCAATAGCATCCAATAGTTAGCCTTTAAAAGTGTCACTCTTGAAAGAAAATTGCCAAAATATTTTGAAAAATTGATAAAATAAGTATTTTTCAATAACTAAAGTTATCACTTTAAATATTTTAAAAAAATTTCAAATCATGTATTATAAAGCTATCACTATTTACAAATGCTATCATCATCAATAATAATATAAAATAATACTAATAACAATAAATTTATAGAGTGCTAATATTGAGAGCAAATAATGCAATTGTGTTTATATTCTAAACCTACCGATATACCTACCGCAATTGTCATTCATACCTGTCTTGATAAAGTTTATTGGCTGGATGGGTAGCTGTTTCGAGGAAACAGAATTAGGAATTAAGTTACCCGGGAAAAAGTAGGGGTTACAGGTAGTCTATTAGATATTAGAGGAAGCTAGGCTGAGATTGTATGGGCATGAAATGATGAGGATGTAAATGTAGAAAATATCAAAGAGAACGGTGGAAATGAAGTATCTAGGAAAAATACCTCAAGGTAGATCAAGACAGAGATGGAAAGGTCAGATAACAGATAGTATGAAATTGTGTGAGTGAGAGGAGAGGTATAGAAGCAGTTAAACGAGAAAGAATAATGGAAGGATAGAGGAAGATGGAGACATTTTACTAAACTGACCCAGCTACAGGTTGGAAACAGTTTGTGATGTTAATCATTATCATGTATCACTATTAAGTTTTAGTTTTACAGGTGCTTAGCACAAGTTCTTACCACCTGGGAATTCACTTAGTGAATTCTGACTCTTTCTTTGCCTAATTTTACACCACATTATAACTAAAGTTTGGCCCAACACGGATTTTAATCAGTGTCTGTCAGAGAAGTACCTAAAGCGCATCACCCAAATTCTAATAAACCACACCGAAGGGTTATATTGCTAAACCTTTATTTTCTTACATATGGACATTTGGATCAACAATTAGAAAATACAAATAAATTTTGGAGGTCAACTTTTATAACATTTTACTATATATTATTGGTGTTATTTAATAGGTATTTATAATATTCATACAAAGTGACACGTATTAAACGTGAAATTAGACCTTGTAAGTTTTTCTAGATTTCAGATTTGTCAATTTATAAGGAAATTGAAGTATATCTACAGATTTTGGTTAATATTGCATGATAATCTTAAAGTACAAAATTTTGTCTGCTAGAGCTGTAGTAATATTAACAATTTTTTCTAAGTCATTACCAAGGCCCAGTTTTTGATTACTTAAAAATGATAGAAAATAACTTATAAACGACCTAAAAATATGTAGAAAAACTCATAATAAATGCACATGACTAAATCAAACAGGCATTTTACAATAATGTAAAATGCAATAAAAAGTCTTTAATAACTAAACTCTTGCATTCTACTAAATATAGCATTGATTTACGAATATCTGCTTCAAAATAGCCATCTACTTCAGTAATAGCCATCCCTTCCCAACGCAACCCTCTTCAGCTCAGTTGTAGTGTCTCACCAGGAATGTGTATTTTACAATCACACAAGCAAGCAAAGAGGATACAAATTCATGGCCTATATATTATATTATTATTCCGACAACTTTGTGTAATATTTTTGTTAGTTTGAGTATTTATGCATTTATAAAATATCAATAGTAGGCTCTATTTAAAAATACACTTATCCAACATAAATGCCTTAAAATGACTCACAAATCCTAAAAATGACTCAAAAATTACGTAAAGCAAGAAAATGTTACCTTAAATTCCAAAATGACAAAAACAAAATCTATAAAATATTACATTTCTACAACCAGGAGATCACTTCATGAACAGAATTTATGTACTTATGAGCATTGTACGTCATGAACCAAAAAATATGACATATCATCAAAATGTCATCCATTCATTACTCAATGAGAGGTTTGAAAAATAATAATCTTAGTTTATTTTTTTCTCTCTCCATATTGTTGAGGAGCAGCAAACTAATTGAGGGATAGTTCCAGCTTTATTATGGGTGTTTTTTCAACTTAATAACTAGGGCTGCACCTAGATTTTTTTTTTAATTTGGTAGGAGGAAGGCAGTAGTTGGGCTATCTATCTACTGGCTTGTGGTGAAGCTCTCAACTGGATCTCAAGAGACAAGGAATGTTTACTACAGCATTAGGCAAACTTAAATGCAAGTGTGATTATTTTAAAGGTTGTGAATCAAATTTAAGAGTATTATCTAATGTATTTACATGCAAGTGTGATTATTTTTAAGGTACTGAATTAAATTTAGGGAAAATATATAATATATTTACATTACCATTGTAGTACCAGGAATAATTAAGCATTTGTAGAAATCCTAGCATTAAATATTTTTGTAAGCTTTGTGATGATATAAACATGATTTTTTATTAAAATTATTTATTATTTTTAATTCTTTTTAATTTTTTTATTATTGTATTTTATTATTATTAGAGATTTCAATTCAAGTTAAATAACACATATATTTTTAGAGCTTATTCAAATAAATTAAATAACATACGCTGTTAAGCAGGGACAAACCAACAAATGAATGTTGGGAGTGGAGGCGGGAGGGCAAACTTGGATTAAACAAGATCACATTGAGGGAAAGTGATGATAACTGGTATGAAGGCTTTCAGGGGCAGACTGAAGGGGGTCTACTATTATTTTATATTACTCGACAATTGTTAGCTTTCACTAATTAAGTTATATAAAAATCAGTCACAGTAAGTTATTCTTTTGGTGACCATATTTCACTAATTTTTATCAAAGATACTTTTTATGATTAGTTCTCTCTGAGGTGACCTGGTGGTCTAGGGGTAAGGTGTCAGACTTCTGTGCTGGGGTCCGGGGTTCGATCCTCGGTCCTGGCACAGATTTGTCTGATTACCAAACCCTTCCTTCACCTCTGACAAGATGTGTATTAATCACAACTTGTGAATGTGAGGAATGCCAGGCCTCCACCGTGGTTCGGATTCCACGTTAAACTGTAGGTCCTTCATTTCATATCACAATCACCCTACCATTACACATTAGCGTAAGTGCGTATAACCCGAACGGGTAGTAAGACGTAGTGCTAATAATAATAATAATAATAATAATAATAATAATAATAATAGTTCTCTCTGCGGCCGGGACTACATTGACTAAGAAGAGGATGTGTTCCCCAAATCCCTTTTGGTAGCTACTTGATAGTATGATAATACTTGGAAATATAAAACCACGAATAAAATAAAATACAATAGTATGAAAATAATTGGGAAGAATAAAATCATGAATTAAAATACAATAATCCTATGAAACAATATTTACAATAATAAAAACATGGCAAATATTTCAAATTCAATGATCATATAGAACTGAGTGTAACTTAAGGTCATAAAAACTGTATTGCACAGTTTTAACAAGTTTGTAATTGTAAGTGATAAATAGTGATACAATGATTTTGAATCACTACAATTTACAATTTATCGGGGGTCAAACTTGTTATTTTGTGCTTTTCCCGTACCATTTTTAAGGTAAAGTAATTAATGTATGGGGCTTAAATTTAGTGTAACTACAGTGAAATAAGGTAAATGCACCATAAGTTGACACCTTAAGGATTGTTTTGGTCATTTGAGTCATAAAATGAAGAGTAAATTAAGTATAACAATATTTAGTCATCACAAATATATTTGTGAAACCCTACCGTTTAAGTTGACATAAAATTATATTTTTTTTAAATGTGTGTGGTAGTATTTTAACATATTTTAAATTGAGCAAAATTCACGGAATTCTCCTAATCTTGACACCCTTGTTCTTAATGTTGACACTTTACTATCCTAAAGTTGATACTTATAAAGAGCAGTATAAAGCATGTTTGTAAGCTACCTAGAAAATGTTATAGCCATCAAAAGAAATAGGAAATCTCATCTCACCTCTTCTACATTTTGAAATGTCATCTTTTTCTGGCCAAACAAATGTAAAACCACCTTCTGTTATTCTAGTAAACTTTATAACAGGTTCAACAAAGTGCATATATAAAATAAAACCTACATACGGAATTAAACAACTCAGACTTAATAATAATTATTTTATTCTATCATGCGCACAAAAGAGGACCCTGTTTGGTTGCTTCATTTTATATAAACAAAAACAAAACACTACAGGCCCATGTAAACAGAAAATTACAACAGTAAAACAAAATGCGCATAGCAAATTCAAGGACACACAATACACAACACATAGGCTACTAGAACCCATATTCCTGGTTTTATATTTTGATCAGAAAATAAAGCTTTGAAAGTTTCCTCTTGAATGTCTGTCAGCAAGTCACTCATACTGACATCACTGTCATATTCGATCAAAGTCTCATCTGAATCACTTTCTTTAATACATTTATCCTTTATTTCCCTGAGTGCTGCTTTTCTAGTGCTCTCTTTAATTCTCTTTTTTTTTTCCTTTCTTGTTTTCCTTTTCTTTTCTCATTTTTTTCATTATTTTTCCTGGAATCTTTCCACATTTTTGGAGTGACAACACTGGGTATATTTTCTTTAAACCTCTTATTAGAAGATGGTGGAATATAATTTGGCCAGAATAAAGCTCTTTTAAAAGGTGATGGTACATTCATTGGGTTATTTGCAGTCACATTCTTCCTACTCGGACTCTGCTCGATGTTTGCTGTTAAATCACTTGTTTCTTGGTTCTTTAAGTTGTGAAATACCAGCAATTGTTGATTTGAGACATTACTTGTTGCTGGCTGTTCATTAAATAGGGTTTTTGGTGAGCTTGTTGCTATGGCATTTGTTAATTCCTAGTCAACAACTTGGTTCTTCAAATTGTTTGTGAGTTAAATAGCATTTTACATTTGCACAGGAGTGTACTTTAATAGCTTCTTTTTCTCTTTGGGAACCATAAGAGAGCTGTAAAACATGAATACACCTTGTGCTATTCTCTTTTAGCATTGTTATTTACTTGATTAACATATGTCAACAAAAGAAACTAGCAAAAATATTTTATAAAATGGCAATGTTCCTAAGCTCGACATCTCTGTAAACAATAGGAAACCTATTCATTTGTTGTTCCAAATGTCTAAACAGCCTAAATTGACTGTTTAACTACAGTTATTGAATCAGCATCATATAGTAACATTGTTTGAAATGTGTTGAAGCTAATATTATGAAACACAAAAAATATTCAACAAATATGAAGGTATACCTTAAGCTAGCAGATCAAAGTCTTCCTCAGAGTGTAAGGAATTTAATGAATTCCTGAACATATTTGATACTTCAACAAAATATGACCACAATTTTGAACAATCAATAGCTGAAAGTTGATAACTACATTCATAAGGTAGAAAACTTAACAAAATACATTTTGTAGCTGAAGTATTTTGCTGAGAGTGAAATATATCTTATTTTAAAAGGTAATATTAAAATAATGTCAACTTTTGGTGCAGTTTCAACATTTGCTAAATTTATCTTATTTATAGTAGGTACAAACAATATTAATATTATAAATATTTCAATGAAATAATATTTTTAATATTAATATTTTCAATATACTGTACATTAATATTAATAATATTATAAATATTTCACTCTGTACACCTCATATGAGTTATACTAAATTTCAGCCTCAAACATTAATTACTTTTCCTTAACAAAAGTATGCAAAAAGCATGAAATAATATTATAATATTATGTATTAATTTTAAAAATTATATAATAAAAATTTGATGGGTGAGTGACCTTAAGATAAAATAGTATGTGTATTAAAACTATGTATATGTTCTTTCCAGTCAACTAATGATTAAAATAACCAGTGAAAACAAGGAAAAGTGGACTGTAATTGATATAAAATTGTGATATGTATTGCTTACCTCGTCCAAATGAGGTTTGCTGACAATGGAGGCCTACCTTTTGGGTTTCTGGGTTAAGGGTAGTAAGGAATGGGGAAACAAGGCACTAACTCAGCGGCGTCTCTCAAACTCTTGTTGTTTCTTGATTAAGGTAGGGTGCTAATGAGAGCGAGTTTAGTGCATTAATTTTGCAGTTTTTATAGCATAAACATTTTTTGGCCAAAATAAATGAAATTTTTCTTCTATAGACTCATAGAGCTTAGTTTTCTGCACATGCTAATCTCAACAGTTGTTGAATATCTGTCATGAGCACAGTGGCATTTGGTGACAAACTTTTTAAATGAAGAGGAAAAGTTGTCATTAAATATCAGAATACCCTTGGCAGATATTCAAGAACTGTTGAGATTAGCATGTGCAGAAAACTAAGCTCTATGAGTCTATAGAAGAAAAATTTCATTTATTTTGGCCAACAAATGTTTATGTTATAAAAACTTAAAATACTTTCCTAAGCTCACGCTCACTAGCACCCCATCTTAAGAAGGCCACTTTATGGCCTGTAACACCCAACTCACACTCGGACATAGATTTGTACATCAATTAATGCACCCATTCTGGCAAACACCCTATGTGTACTGACTACCACATTAAACTGAACTGCTCTCTTTCTCTAAATAAACAACCTTTTTACCCCCTTCCCTTCAACTCTCTCAAACCGAAGGGAAAACCATCAAAAATGGCGGGACTCTCTCTCTAAAACGGCGGGAAAACGTCCAAAGAATAAACAACAAATACAAAACCAATATGTATAAAGCATTATATAAAAAAACTTATGTTAAACAAATTATTACACAAAAGCTATTTTACAATATTAAATATATACAGTTCAGAGACTGAACAGTATATCATTATCACTATCCTCTTTGCTGCCTTCACATGATGGGTGACAATCTTGTGAACTAATGTGTCTTCAGGTTCTACAAGGGGACCACAGATGGGGCCTGCGCCAAGGAGATCAAGGGCTGGCGCTTGATGAGCCCATGGACACTATATTTGTGAAGAATGTACGCGAAAGTAGCCCAGCTAATGCAGCAGGACTCTCCACGGGTAGGCACTAAACTTGAGCATAAGCGGAACAGTAATAAGTTAGCTATAGCTATTTATTTTTCTTTCTTATTACAAATATACAAATTATATATAATATATATTTTTAATCATGTATTTAAGATTCTCTCTCAATCCACAGCTAGCACACAACGTAAATAGGTAATACCACTCAAACCGGATGTCACGCTGTATTCTAAAAATGGAGGCACTGGTTTAAAACTCATAGGATATGTGAGACAAAATAATATACATTGTTGCAAAAAAATAATGAAAAAAGTTAATTATATTCCACATAGAGTATAAATTAATTAATAATAAAAACTTTAATAAAACCATATTGAGGAAATTAACATAACTGTTCACCAAAGAGAATAACAATCAACTCCCCATTTCCCATACCTCTATTTAAAAAACATATATCCGCTTATAGCTCGGGAACTATCGGCTTTATCAAAATGTATTTAGAATAAAAGTTTATTTTTTTATTTTTAATAGACCTACAAGGTTGCACTGATAAGTTATTTTGTATCTCAAAGAGCTGCAGAATTATGATCAAAATAGGAGATATGTAATGTTGAGTCATTTTTCCCAGGAAAATGAGATCCTCTATTTTGTTTGTAATCTTAAACAGTATCTAGATACTGATTTTAATCAAAATCTT
Organism: Timema genevievae; assembly: GCA_902155825.1. Classification (NCBI taxonomy): domain Eukaryota; kingdom Metazoa; phylum Arthropoda; class Insecta; order Phasmatodea; family Timematidae; genus Timema; species Timema genevievae. The sequence goes on along the minus strand of CABFWO010000307.1, from coordinate 128,396 downwards.
TGCAGCATATTTTGAGAAAATTGCTCTTTTTTCTTTTTGCTATTAAGTAAACTACCCTTAATTTAAATGTTAGATATCTAATTCCAAAATACCTCAGGGGTAGAGGGGAACCTTAGTGAATCCCAATACACTAAGTTTTAGCCTAATTGTTAAAAAAATACGGGGGTTTTGCTGCGCTTCTTTTGCCAGCTTGAGTTCTTCAACACTGGGATTCACTAGTGTCACTGCTGGGTGATGATAGGACTAACCACAGCGATCCCAGTGTTGAAGGATTCAAGCTGCCAAAAGGAGCGCAACCATTTTAACCTGGAGGTTGATTGTCTTAGCCCTAGGCCAAGATACAGACACACATATACGGTATTGCGAAACTTCCTTTTTTTAGTTTCAGGGAGTCATGAAACGTTGATATCCATCAAAATCTTTAATTCCATTTTTTCAACGATCACAATACTTCCACTCTTAGAGGGGGCTCGAGAAATTAAAATTACAACAAAATTGAAATAAAATTATCCTCAAATATCCCCCCCTCCCGGCCCCCACTCCCCACCTTTTTTTTAACAGGGACATTTACAGGGATAGGTATTCTTTTTAAAATACATTTGAATACATAACCAGAATTGCTATAACTTTAATTGTTTATAAGCTAATTTGAACAAAGTCCCTTACCAACTAATGCTTGTAAATGCAGATATCTATTATAACACTGAACAAAAAATATTTTTCATCGGGTAAAATTGAACCCTTTGATTTAGAACAAAGGCTCATATTCAGGGTCAACAATGCCTTTGATTTGCATGGAATGGCTATAAGTACTCACATCAATAATTCATAAATGGATATAAATAATCTTCAGACTCTTAACCTTTTTGTGCAGCATTAAAAAAATTATGTAATTTACTATTTGTAAGCATTCATGCTCAGCTTTAGTGTGTTACACGATACCAGGGACCCCAAAAATACAGCTCACGAGCCGGATGCTTTGGCAAGAAAGAATTATAAAAAAATTAAAATAATAATTTCACTAACAAATACTGAAATGTTGATGCAGCTTTATGTAGTACACAAAATACCTACCTGCATATATGCAAACATACATAAAGAAGGTACCTTCTTTCTATTATAATTTATAAATGTTAATAATTGTTGTTGTGTTTATTTATAGAACTTATCTTTTCTCCACTATTCCCTTAAGAAAATAAACTTTAATATTTCCATGCTTAATAAACCAACTTTAACTTGTCTAAGGTTGGTTCGTGAAACTCAAACCCCATTGAAACAACAGTTGGCTTCTTTAAGACTCGTTTTTTCCTATTGAAAGTGCAACTGACATAATTACATGGCTTCTAGGGGTGGTCCCTAGGACCCTAAAAGTCCCATTTTTTTTAAAGATGGTCCCTAAAAGTCCCTTTTTTTTAAATTACTAGTAAACTGATGAAAATTACCATAAACTTTTACGAAAAAAATGTTAAGGTAAGTTGCTTAGCAGTTATTAATTTGATTTTCCTATAATTAATCAAACATCTGGATGTGTATTGTTTGAGTACGTTTGAATATAATGAATTTTGGTGCCATTTTATTTTGATTATTGCCCCCAAAGAAGTAAACTGACAGGACATTTAAAAATAACTTGTGCTCTTCATTGTCTTAGTTCAGCTATTACGGCAGTAAATCTAAAATATTGTCATAAGTTGTATTTTTACTTATTGTGCAAAAAATTAAGTCACTAAAATTCCCTTTTTTAATGAGGTTAAAGTGCTAAAAGCCCTGTAATTATATTGACCCCCTACATTGGTAATCACATTGTATATGGTGTCGCTCTCTAGTTTAGCTTGCCATTGATTAGGTCAAAGTTTAAATCCTGAGCTGGTGTACTAAGGGAGGTTTTCCCTGGATTATATATTCCCCATCCCATACCATACTAGTGTAAATGTGTGGTAATCCCAGCCGGGTGCATATATATCATCCAACTTTTATATTTGGTTTAATCTGAGATATATATAGTGATTTTTTTATGTATATAGAGATACAGTCACTCTCAGAGAATGTAAAGGAATTTAGAAATATGTTGCACAATTAAATTGTTATTATACCATACATGGAGTTCCCCCTCTTAGCATTAGGCTACTTACCTAGTTCTGGCATACATTTAGCTAGAACCATAGTTATTTTTATTTTAAAAACCTTCTTATAAATTAAACGACTAGTTATTATTTCTGATATCTTAGAACACATTTTAGGAGCAAATGTATATGTTGTGTTTTGTAACTTCTGTGTGCAGGTGACCGAATCATTGCTGTAAATGGTCAAACCATCACCAGCTATACCTACGCACAGGTGGTACAACTAATTCAGCAAAGTGGCACATACTTGCATCTGTTGGTAGTCCCTAAGGAGGATGATATTCTTCAGAGGGTAAGTTATTTAATTAATAAAATGTAATATCATAGGTATTGTTTCTTTAAAAGGTTCTACAGATCCAAAGACTTATAAAATTAATTTATTGAATGGAAATTAAAATGTGTGTATTTTTTTTTAAATGTAAGCTTTTACTCGGTGGCGTAACTTTCTTTAACTGGGTCCCCCCGTCAGAAACATTTTGTCCCCCTGACCTCTTTACTTTTTGAGCGATTTCAGCTAACGTAACTAAGGGGTTGGAATGGGAATAAAAATAAAAACTCAATTTAGAAATATGAAAAAATTACTACTTTACTTTAGTAACAGAAAATTATATGTATTATTACTAAATAGCCATTTACATTTTTTCATATTGAGTCAAGTCAAGCTGAACAAGCGATTTCCCTTCTGGCTTTTTGAGAGGCAAATAATGTAATTACTTCATGTTGGTTGAGGCCACATGATTTTCCACATTCAATACTTAATACACTGAGAGCACAAAGTTTTTGTTGACTCATGGTACTTCTTAAATAGTTTTTTTATCAACTTCAACTTCGAAATGGATCTTTCAGCTGTAGAAACAGTAACTTAAAGCGTAAGAAACAAAAGAAAAGCAGTACACAGATCTGGCAAGCTTGATGCCAAGATGTTAAGTTCAAGAAACAATAGATCAGCTAACTGTGGCATTGATGATTTATTTTCAATTTCACTTTTCAAACCTGCTCAAAAACGGTTTACCTCGTAGGTTAAATCATCACTAAGGTTAACCAAGATGGGTGATTTCTCAGTCATTTCCTCATCTGTTGCTGTTAACAAAAATTTTTGTGTAAGCACTGTAAACAAACTGTTTATAAACTGCATACTTTTAAATCTGATTTTTATTCAACTGGTAACCATGTCCAATGTATGGGCCCCTCAGCCCATTGGGGCTCCTCGCACTGCGGGGGTGTAAGTTATGCCACTGCTTTTACTACTTTACTATAACAGCTGTAACTTCATTACATAACTAGGCTAGTGGGACAAATTTAGTTAAATTTCAAAGCTAGGTTGATTTTATCGTAAAATGATATATCAAAACTATGAAAGGTATAACTTTTAATTTATGCTATTGAAATTAAGGCTTTGAAGTCGGTTCATCAAGCCTTCAACTCCAACTCCTCTAGACCTATTTTTTTACTGTCTGACTCAAACTCCTTCATAAATGGCTAATGTATACTAATTAGTAATAACAAATTGACTGCAGTAAATTGCTCCACTACAGATTACTTCTTTGGCATTGTGAATTTATACAAAATAAATTTTTCATTCCAAACTACAAATATTAGTCTTAAATAGGTAATAAAAAATGTTTAAAATATTGTTATATAATGATTATTATAATTTATTTATTTTGAAGTCAAATTCATTACATTTTTAACGACTCCACCCAAAATTTCTTCCAACTAACTTGATGGTCCTTATTGAAATATAGGTAGGTACTATGTTAATGTGTATTTTTTTTATGTGAAAGATTTCCCAATTACATACTTCTATAGTTGGTATTGTATGAATGGTTTGGCTACCATTAGTTTGAAATTTCTATCTATGGCAGTTAGTATATTTAAATAAAATGTATAGAAGTAAAAAAAAGTTGAAGTTAGTTTATACTAAAAGGATGGGAGTTTACTGTCTACCTAAAAGGTCTGTCACCGGCTATTTATTAAGGGCCTGTTTTTCAAACTGAACTAGTTTTACAGTAAGGTATACGTATATAATTTTTACTTTTATTACATCAAAATCTTCCCTAGCTCATAAATGAACTAAACCATTATGAATATTATGAAACCTTTAATAAAAAGAAATCTCTATAGGCTCTTATATAAAAATTCATATGGTGTCTACCCTTCTTGGCTTTTTCCTCCAACTTTATGATGCCCTAAATAGCTGAAATTTGATATGGACACTATGGATTACGCCATATTTATGAATAATACCCAAAACTTTAAAAATATAATGTGGAGGATCAAAGATGGTGGATTAAACTTATAAATTGAATTCACTTTGGATGAAATTTGGTATCTGGGAAGTTTGTGGTTTTTACAACAAATTATGTCTGAACACGTGGGAATGCTACATAACAGCAGCAAGCAAACTTTGTGCAGGATTTGAAATTGCACCTGTAAGGGACAGGCCTAACCCCTTGTACTATATAATTAAATATAACTTAGTACGTAGCAATAATTTTGTGTACAATTCTGTATCCATACAAAATCAGCATTTCTGTCAAAACATTTAGCACAAGATGTGTAATGCACATCTCCTGTACTACTTGGGCTATACACAATCTTTTTTCACTGCACACACTGGTTCTTTGATTTGTTAGAAGCTTTACAGCTCCTAATATAACGTAAAAATATTATTTTAAAGTTGTGAAATGAGCGAGGGTTAGTGACCTATCATATTTTAAAAGTACTACCATTAAAAATGACCAGGTCTTCTCTAGTGCTAATCTTAGTTAAAACATCCCACACAACTTTTTTTTTGAGAGCGAGGAATTAATTACAGTTTTTTCTAAGGGTTTATTGAGTTTATCGCCACACATGTTTATGAAAGTTTAATTTAATCTTACAAAATAGCTTATTTGGTATTAATTTATTTTAGTATTTTGGAGAAACAGCACACAATCCAGAGACTAACCAACGCCCCTTGCGTTTGAAGTCACCCGAAGTGTTGGATCAGCGTAGTAAGACTATGATACAACACCAACAGCCCGCATTGTCTACAACACAACATCACCAACACCATCACCACCACCACCACCATCACCACCACAATCAAAGACAACACCAAACTCGGCCAGCGCAGCAAGATTTGGTGACATATCAGGAGCAGCATCACAGCCGCAGGGGTAGCGAGGGAAGCAAGAGGGAAGGGGGGTATGGGCAAGTGGGCAGGGATTACAGTAGGGGAGTGAACCCATATTATAGTGGTAATAGCGAGTGGCGGGAAGACATGGTAGTAATTGGGAATCATGCACAACCAGTGGTGTCGTCAACACCTTCGAGTGATAGTCTTGGTAATCTTCAGTATGGTAGTTCAAACAGTGTTCCTGCTATATACTACCCTGGATCCAGGCTTAGTCTGGATGATGGGAGACGAGAATCTTCGGTATCCTTGCCAAATGCGGGCTCAAACAGTGATATCAATACCAGCATGTCTTCCCTCGAATCAACGTCCACCCTTACTGGTGGACAGGACGGGTGTAGTAGTGATGATTCTTTGATTATGTCAAGGATTCGTAAAAGTTTTGAACAAAAGGAAGAATTTCTTAGGCGACCAAATCAACCTATTTCTTGGAACTTGCCAAGTTCTCCAAATAATCTTCAAAGTGCCCCTTTGTCCCCTCGCTCACAAGCTGTTGTGGCGAGAGAATTTTATGCAAGGCCACAAAAGTTTCAGCGACCATTATGGCCCCCACAAAATCCTTCCACCACAGCCTCTACGAATGCATCATGCAGACATCAATCTCCACCTCCTAGAACCACACTTGCCACTGTCAAAACACAAAATATTACAAACAAGCCTACACACCAAAGCCTTCGGCGTGTGAAGTCTGACATTGATTCAGAGAGAGACTCGTTGTTGTCTTCATCCCCTTTGCAAAGTAGAGACAGCAAACCCTTTGAGCGTGCGTCCTCGGAACCTCGGGAAGATCACAACAAAGTGTTGAGAGGCCAATTCCTTTGTGGTGGGCCTGTTACAAATGCTCCAACAACCATAACAAATCAATATCAAGATGTGCTTTTCCGTCCGATCGTGACTACAACTAGTAGTACAGGGGCGGGAGGTGCAAGGCATGGCAGTGGTAAAACCTCTTTCGTGACTACATTGTCTCGGATCCACGAGAATATTCCCGCCATAGATTCTTCCACAGAACACTCTAGTGGAAACTACACCTCTTCCAACTATAGTGATAATTTAGATGATTCCGTAGACAATTTCAGGGCATCCTCCCTCCCACCATCCCTACCCACAGAAAGTGATAACAGGCTATATGGCCACACATCACCTCGCCATGAGGAAGATGCAGCTAGTGATAGATATACTGCACATCCCAAACTACAGTTGGTATCTCGACGAGCGCGCCAATTCGAAACGGGCCAGCTTGTTGATGATGAAGAGGAAGGTGCCGTTGTAAGTGATCGGACTAGTTTATATCGCAGTGAGCTCTCTCGATTGTCTGCTAAGAAGAGTGTACCTAATGTGGCAGTTCGCAAGAGAGAGTTTGAGTCTCGCAGTAGCTCTGGGAACTCCAGCCTTCGGGATGGTAGGAGGACGCATAGAGAGAGCAGATCCCTGGAGAGTGCAGGTAATTTCATTATTGTATTTTACTATAATATATGTAAGACGTTTTAGACTATTAATTAAAGCAAGTGATGTGTCAAGCTATTATTACACTTTTATTAATATCAAAGTGTCTGGTATATATATTCATGTTATTCTGAATATGTTCTTATTTAGCCAATGGCAAAATCTTCTAATTGAATTTCTCTCTATATTTCCTACTAAATCAATTTATAACTTTTACTTTCTATCAAGCCCAGACATATAATAGAGAAATAATTAATTTATGATCATGACATATATACATGTTTTTACTTATTCCATCACAGAAAGTATGTTTTTTTGCCAAAAAGCCTGAAAATTTGTTTTTATGCTAGTTATTTATATAACTGCTCATTACCCTACTATCCAAGTGATTCGACCAATATTTATTTACATCTAATATCGCTGATTTCACAGATGTTAAATGTTGGTTATCGGTATTGGCTCATCTCTACCTTAGGGGAAAAATAATTGTTTTTAAAAGTAAACAGAGTGTATGAATACTCTTTACTCTTGTTTTTTTCTACTCTTGGGAAAATCTGAAATAAACTTAATCTCTCAATTTTATGCTGGATATATAAACTTAATTAATACTTATAGTACATAAGCTTTAGGTAATATCAAATGCATTAAGTGTATATTAAGTTAGTTAAGTGCTAAGTGATCCCGTGGTATAATGGCAGCAACATCACAACAACCGAAGATGGTGGAGGTAGAATCAAGCGGCTTGTCTGGCAACAGGTCGATACCCATAGGTAGTAAACATCTTCACTGCACACCTCCAAGAGACTTCCAGCAACAACGCACAGGTATACCAATCTACGAGCTTGATCATTGGTTAACACATGCATCACTTGCTCGCACCGTCGTTTCACTCTTTGAATGTTTGTTGGTAACTGCACTTATCGTATTGTATTCTTGTCTTATCCACTGTGACATCAGTGTCTCATAATATGTTAAAGAAATGTAGTCTTTATAACTCAAAAATTCTTTCTTTTCTAAATAAATTTATGTAAAACTTTCAGAGAACAAGTACTTGGCGGATTATACCGAGACATAAAACATATTTAATCATTGTCATCAAAAACACTGTTAATATTTATTGTTGTATTGTGAAGCTTGTATTTTAATGATAAATTTCGAACTAGAGCCATCTTTAGTGCATGTATTTAATCAACACTTTTTATTTTCAAACTACCCACACCAGTGATCTCATGATCTAGTGGTACAAAGTTTCCAACAGACTGGCTTATCAGGGTGACGGGGAGTATGAGGTTTGTCTCTTGGCTGAATATTCAGGAGGAGGGTATTCTACATATGGTTTTTCATCCTTTCCTCACTGATGTAGGTACATTTCTTCTTAGTTACCATCCAAATCCCAAATCTTTCTAATAAGTTGTTTATGAACTGGGTGTTGAAAAGTATTAGTAGTAAATAATATTTCATACTCTTCCAAGGCTTGGCATTTATAAATATGTTTATAAATATGTTTATAAATTTAAATATTCAATATGTAGGATTAGTCTCTTCAGATGCTCAAACCAGGCCCAAAATCTAAGGCAAAGCGCGGCCCCCCCCTTCCCCCCTTTCTTTGTAATAGTGATTCAGTGGTGGCGAGAACTTATTTGTCTAGGAGACAGTTAGCAAAAACTAAAAAGGTTTTTGAGGGGCTCGGGGACCCTCTCCCATAAAATATTTAAAAAAAATTTACAGTGGCCTTCAGCTTAGATTTAAAAAAAAAGATTCTTCTATATACCATTTAGAGTGGTCCTTTTTCATAAACCTTTTGACATTTGAATGCCCCTAGAAGCTATTTAGTATGGTGTTCATCTATTGTAGACGCAATGTAAACTGGTCTTCCCCTAGCAAATTTTTGGAAAATGGCTGACTCTAGAAGCTATTTGGAGTGTCTTTGCCTGGAAAGTTTTTGAAAATTAAATGTCTCAGAGGGCAAGTTTAGTCCATTCATGGGTGGGGAAATAAGTTATTTCCAGAAGGGGAATGCCTCTCTCCTCCGTGCTTCTACACCAATACTTTGGTGGTGTGTTTTTTCGTTGTCGCCTTTACAAAGAAAAGCAAGAACAAGCAAGAACTATTTCTTTACTGCCGACTCTTTGTATGCCACATTTAGTTTCAATACACAAATAATAGACTCTGTGAAGTTTCCAAACAATTTGAACCGAAGGACAAGACTAGACCAAACCAATGATATAATTGTAACTAATGCCACTAAGCTCCTCTGTAGGAAACATCATCTGTTGGGCTGGACATGTACTGTTCTATAGTATGGATAGGCATTTCATTGCTTGACATTCATATTTTATTTCGTATTTATTTCATCCTAATTATTTTCTTAACTTGTGAATCTGGATCTTGGGCTCTGGGCCCGGCACCATGGTGCCAATAGTCCCCTGTCGTTTTGGGCCTTTATAGGTTGTATTATATTGATAGTTTATATCCTATGATTAGTAAACAATATCCATCTTTATAAATTGTGTGTTTATATTTGCATAAGATTTCCACGTATTCTCATACCACTGTTTCTTTTTCTTCATCCCACTCCCCTTGATTGTTCATCAACCAGTCTTGTGAAAACATATTTGTTATTTTTAAAATTAAATATTTATTTGTATAGTCAATTATTATTTGAATAAATCTAGAGGTTAATCCTTTTGTTCTTCACTTTGTTTAAAACCAATATCATCACAATATTTATTTAATTAGGAGCACATAAATTGTTTTTAGCAATTATTTGATAAGTAGGAAATATCTATCTAGTTACAAACCTGTTTCAACAAATTGGTTAGCTTTATCAAAAAATTTATGATCTAAAACTAATTTTATTTTAAATTGTGATTTCGTTTGCCACAATTTAGTACTTATTAGAGTTATCCACATATTTACATTAATGAGGTAGAGTTGAGGGATGTAGAATATAGAGAAAACTTAGTCCAATTTGTGAGGAGGGAGAATGGGAAATCATTTATTAAAAACCGCTTGGAGAACACCCGACTGGGGTTCAAACCTCAACCTCCCCATCACCAGCAATCCACTCTATTTCAAGAGTGATGCAGCTTTTAATCTAAACACACATATTTGGTCAAAACCTAAATAATTTGATTTAAAATGGCCTAATTTATTTTTAATATAGTAATTAAAAGTCAACCCAATACAAACTAACCATTTTTACAGGTTTTATAAACGTAACTACACGTTTTAATTTAAACTCTATAGTGAACACTATTATTTGGATATTTTACCTTCTAGAAAAATGTATTTTCTCTCACAAAGTACTTACTTATTAAATATTACTTAACTATCCTATATTTTATATCTTTCTTGTACATTTACTTTGTGTATAGTTCCTCTTTTGTGCGATGTATGTCTTTCTCTTTGACCTTTGTTACATTGACCTTAATATTTAATTATTTTATTTGAATAATAGTTTAGTGCAATTCTTTTTCCCCATTGTATCAATTAAATTAGATATTTCACCATGTTTTAAGTTTCTTTATTATGAAATTCAGGTCAAATGAAGTATATTCTTATGTAAGATAAATTTACACAAAATATAACTCAAATAAGATCTCGCACAAATCTATACACTTATTAATTATTTGCTTGGATCACCCATTATGTTGATGTATGCTAGAATCATAATTGAACATTTATTATTTTGCCAAGAAACTCTTACATCTTAACTATTACCACACATTCACTTTTGGTGGCCATTAAATATAATGCAAGTATGGATATAAACCTTTATCTATTTTTAAATATTTGTTAAAATAAATTTAATGTAACACTAGTTTGTGTATGTATTAATAGCACTTCACTTGATAAATGTTGTAATTCATTATGGTTTGACAATTTGTTTGTGGTATATATATATATATATATATATATATACACACACACACACACATACACATATACATTAATACAATGAAAAGCTTGTTTGTCAGTCCGTCCTGATCATTGCGCGATATTTACTGCACGCAGAGATCTGAAAATTATAAATTAATAGGTCCTGTGCATTTCAAAGCTGAATTTTTAATTTTTGAATAAATTTTCTTAAATTTATTATAAACTGGGTCAGAAAAACTAAAATAAGAGATTTTTTCTTGTCTCTTGGAAGCAAAAATTGCTTGGTTGCCCCAGGCAATGCTGGGTATTTCTGCTAGTGAAGTAATATGATTAATTCTGTAAAATCTCGAACCATATTTTATAAACTTGTATTTTTAATGTGGTTAAACAGTGCTCAAGTTTTGTTTCTTCTCTTATTTTACACTATTTTTATGTGGAAACATGTATATCTTTATTTTTGCTATTTTGTTACTGAATCATTTTGGTTTAATTTGGCTTATTTTAAAATAATTGTTAAATCTCATAAGTGGTGATATTATTTCAATTCTTGAGCAGCCATTCTAGTTATTAAATCATGCTATGCATGATTTTTCTTTAATACATCCTGTTTATTTCTAGAACTAACACATTATTCTAGTATTATTTAACAACTATACACGTTTCAGTAATGAAATTAGTCTAATTTAAGCTCACAGGTTTAATGTACAGAAGGACAGCATAAAAATAAATGTTTTGACATTTATCATTAATATTTTGTTCACTGTGGTGTTGTCTATCTCTTAGATTTCCTGTGCTCATAAAGAGGAAAGCACAACATTACTAAGTCTAGTATTCCAATTGTTTCACATAATTAGATTTACCAACAATATGCTCACAAATGCTTGTATATATTTACTTGTTACAATTTTTTTCCCTAAAGTTCAAAATTAATTTTTGAATTAATAATAATAATATAGATGTATACCCTAAAAAATAGATTCAGGTTCCCTCAATATCTTAAATGATTGTTGATCAATATCATCCACCCCACCCATTTAGTCAATTGTGTACTAAAATTAATTTATATTTATTTTAATTTCACATTCAGATCATCATGAGTTGGGTTGTTCAAAAAGTTTTCTTTTTTACCATTTGATATAGTCTATAATCTATTCACTTTTTAGCAGATTGTAAAAAAAAGAAAAAATTATTTTTAGATGTTTTCCTTTCATTAAAAAATGTTCATTAAGAAAAATCATTTGTTTAAAAGATTTGGTTACACATCGATGTAAAAATGTCATTTATATGTTTTTATGTTAGTTTACAGGTTTAGCCAAATACTCTAATTAATTAATTAATGTTAATAAAAGTAAAATAGCTGTATTTACCTCTAGAAAACATTCAAATCCTCGTCACATATCTCTCAAGACTTTGTTGTTGCACCCAACAGTCCAAAAACACACTTTGGTGAAAAATTATGCATAGATAATTATGTCAGTCTTAACATGAGAGAGAAAACAGGGCCGAAAATAATACATTAAAAATTAAATACGGTACTTTAAAATCGCTCATGTTGTATGTTGGTTGATGTTTAGTAGCTGTTAGGATTGTTTTAAAAAAATGTGATCATTGAATTAAACAGAAAAATGGCCATTCACAAAGAAAAAGCTCTGTAAAGGTTCAATTGAAATTTCTGTTGAAAATCTGGAAAATTCAGGGAATTTTATAGAAAAAGTTTTGTAGCCAGTGTGATCGGAACTAGATACTCTTCAGATATTTATTATCATCATTAAAGTCTCTAGCAATCATATTTCTCTCTGTCAGAGCCCCCTTCATCGCCAGGTCCATACGATGAGATATCAGGTCCTGTAAAACTCCGGGCTCGCTCCAACTCTGCTGAATCATGGGCAGCAGCAATGGGTTCCCGCGGCCTTCAAGCCAGCCGCAACACCTTGGAGTGGCCTCCGCAAAGGGCGCTGCAGGGTGCAGAAGAGTCACAGAGGCATAAGGCTGTACGGCAAGACTCCTACCTGGCGGCTGTTCGCACGCCTGTCACATCAGGTGTGTGCTCTATAACATATATCAGCATGGCTTGCACTAGCACAAACTGACCAATATAAAGGCATGAAATTTTACCGGAAATCTTCAAACTTTAAGAATAGTTTTAGAATCTATTAAAATTTTTAATTTCTGTTTATAGTTATATGATGTAGGCCTATACTACCAACTTTCTTCTAAAACAATAATAAAGTAAATGACGACACAATCATACATAACTTCTCATATAGTATATCTTTTTAAGAAAAAAAAAATCCGCCTTGGTGGCATAATTAGCTAATGCGCTGATATCATCCTGAGCTAGACTGCCGAGGATGGGGAGATCGAGGTTTGAATCTCGGTTGAGTGAACTGGGGGTTGTTTTTCCTAAATTGTTTTCCATTCTCTCTCCATGCAAATGTGTGTTTTCTTCCTCTAAATTCAACCTTCCCAATTCCTAACCCATTAGCATAATTAGTACTTAAGCATATAACCTGAATGGGTAGTAAGTCTTAGTGCTAAAAAACAATATTTTTTTTAGGAAAACCTCTTTTCACTTTTTAAGGTAATTGTATTTTATTTGGAAGAAGGTACAGGAAAAGTGGATAGAAACATATAAAAGGAACAAACACAATATTGATTTTACAAAAGTATATTATAGTTTGGAAATAAATTTTAAAAATCACTAAAATACCCCTTTAGAAGTTTTTCTATGGAAAACATTTCAATAATGATATGAAGGTCCTCACATATAAGTTTTGAACAATATTGATATTGCCTTTTCCTCAAATGTTCAAAAAAATATTCATCATATGCTTAATCTTGAAGGTCAAAAAAGTGAATGATTAAAATACTTTCTTTTTATGAAAAAGTAAAAATCTAAAGGGCTATGGAAAATTACCATTTTAGCTTGATAAACAGTCATGATTGGGGAAATTGATGGCCTCAATCATCCAAACATACTACCCACCTTCCTCTCAGAGATCAAGAATAGAATTCATGGTTGAAAATATAATCTTCACAATTTATAAAAAAACCAACCTAATGGGTTACAAATGACCTATACTTTCCTTTTTTTGAGTTTTAAGTTTCTAAGTACCAATTAGCAAATTAATGAAATAACAACCTTTAAAATAATTAATCAAATAAATGTAAAATAAATGGTATGGTGCACCACACAGACTTTCTCTCTCTTTTGTCTTACTATCCCTTATGAAGGGAGATTTGGGGAAAAGGGGGTTACAAAATAATGAAATAAAAAATATTAATATTGGGTCCACAAGGGTCAACACTTTGTATTAAAATTTCGATTTCTGGTTAAAATTTTAACATTTTATAAGGTGTTGCACATCTTCAAGTCATCGCATTTATATTTTATTATTCATTTATACATTTTGACCAAACAAAATTGAAAATATTGACTATTGAGTCTAAAATGGAGATAGATCATTGCTGTGCAAACATTTCTCCTAAGAGTTTTAAGGAAAAATAACATACTTTTTTTAGATACTTATATTTAATTACTATATGGCATTGGAGAATTATTGGGTTAAGACTTAGGTAGTATATGTTTACAACTAAAGCTCACAAAATTGTATTAATATATTTGCAAATAGCTAAGAAACTATTGCTTTTATAAAAATATATGTCAAATAAAGGTTTTTTATTTCTAATAGTCCTACAATTTTGCAATGATAAGTTGTTTAGTTTCTCAAATAGTTGTGGAGATACGGAAATTAACGCTTCTGTAAAGTACCCTAAAAATCATTTTCATAGGAAAATGAAAATAGCCAGTTTATTTATAATCTTAATCAACGCCTAGATACGAATTTTAATCAAAATCGTTTGAGCAGATTTTGAGAAAACCTAATTTTTCTCTTTTCGCCCTTCAGTAAACTACCCTTAATTTTAAGTTTTTATAGACACACAGACAGACGGCATTGCAAAGACTATTTTTTAGGGTTCGGGGGGTCATGAGACGTCGACATCCATCAACATTTCAGGTTAGTTTTTTTTTACGGTCGCAATACTTAAACTTTAATGTCCAAAAAGTTAAAAAAATTATATAATTGCGTATAGATTGAAAGTTATTGATTTTATAAAAATATGTTTCGAATAAAATATTTGTATTATAAATATATATACATATTTGTAATGCTAAGTAATTTCATATCTCAAATAGTTTCGGAGCTATTATAAAAAATGTTAATTTACGCATCAGACCGGAGCCCTTAAAGCCATTTTGCCGAAATATTGAGAGTAGCCATTTTGTTTGGAATATTTATTAATGTTCATAAATGAAATTTAATCAAAATCGTTAGAGCCGATTTTGAGAAAATCGACTTTTTCTCTTTTTGCCCTTCAGTAAACTACCCTTAATTTTAGGGGTAGATATCCAATTCCAAAATCCCCTCGGGGCAACCCTATGAAAACCCTAGATATCAAGTTTTAGCTCAATCGGTAAAATAGTCTAGGCTCTAGTTGGAGGTACAGACAGACAGACAGATGGAAATTCAAAAACCACTTTTTCGGATTCAGGGAGTCATGAAACGTCAAGATTCATCAAAATCTCGAGTTCAATATTTTTGACGATCACCATACTTTCTCTACCTGTAAGATAGAGAGAAAGTAAAAATTCATAGAATAAAGAATGACTCTGAAAAAAAAGATTGTTGCAAATTAAGTATAAATTTTCCTGACAAATAAATATTTACTAGCAATAGCTTTCGTTAATATACTGTACCTTAGTTTTCTATGAGTAACTGCCAATTAAAGAAACCTTTATAAACACATTATATTTAGAAAATCTGCAAAATTACTTGTAGTTCCAGAACATATGTCAGGATAATTGATTCTAAATACTTTCTGCCCAGGAAATACATATTAAGAAACAATACCAACACCAGTTAGAAGGAACTTGATCAAAATTACACATATATTACAATACCAAATCAAATTAGGTACCTACATCAGTTCACACAGACACTCAATAAGTCATTTTACCTGTAACTGACTCTAATACAGGTTAGCAAACTATAGCTGTGGAAATTGTACATACAAATAAAAATAAAAAAAACCTTTATTTTCATCTTATTTCCATGCTCTTTCGACTAATTAATTATCATTTCTTGGGACATTTTTGAACCAAATTTAGACTAATTTCTGCAGATTAATTAAATTTGATGTATAGGGTATTTGTATTTATTACACTCTGCAATATAAAATAAGTGACAGAGCAAATTTGAATAAAATTGCAGGATGTTTTAACTTTGCATAAAAAAAATTACAAACAGATAACACTTTTTTAAGCTGGGGGAAATAGGGGAGAGGTGTTCCTTAAACGGTAAATTTTTGGCTAAATACTTGAATTTTTTTATGTGCATATATATACAGACTTAACAATTAGATACAATTCTCTGAATATAACTTACAGTAGGCCTATAGTCTTAAATAACATAATGAATTTGAATAAAGCTGGCTAGTTTGCAAATTATAATTAATCTGATATATCAGATTGTAAGTTAAATTGTTACTACATTCATCTACAATTTTTAAACTCCAAAGCTAAGACTTGTATTCTAAAGGACGACTATTAGAACCTATTTGAAAACTATTAAAGTTTATTATCTTCCATATTATATGAAAACTATTATTAAAGTTCTTTAGCTTCCATATCATCTGACAACTATTTAAATGCATTGGCTTCCATATTATCAGAAAACTTATTAAAGTGCATTAACTTCCATATTTTCAATTATTATCTTACAACTATTAAAGTGCATTAGCTTTCATATTATCTAACATCATTCTTTTTTTGCATCATATCTTACTACCCATTCAGGCTAATGGTTTTGGGAATTAGGAAGGTTATATTTTAAGGAAGTGTACCCGCATTTGTATGGCAGCAGAATAGAAAACCCTTTTAGAAAAAACCACGCCCAATACACCCAACCGAGATTCAAACCTTGATGTCCCTGTCATTGACAGTCTAGTCTTTTGCCAGAGTAACACGTTACACCAAACGGCCACCAAAGCTGGTCTGCCAACTATTAAAGTGCTTTGAGCTTCCAAGTTATCTGAACTATTAAATTTTAAGGTACTTCCAGATCACAAATTATCAGGAAACTGTCAAATTTAATTCCATTAAATTATTTTACAATTGTTGAAATGCATTTTTACAAATTATCTGGAGGGTGTCAAAGTAGTCTTCCAAATAATTTGAACCCACTCTCAAAATGTATGCCTCCAAATTACCTAATAACTGTCAAAGTACATTTTTGCATATAATTTGACATCTATCAAAATTTATTTCACCTAACTATCTATCAGCATTCAAAGATTTTTCTTCCTAATTATATGTCAACTGTCAAAGTACAACCTTGCCAATAAATAATATGTGTATACAAAATCAATAGTGTTTGTTAGTTGTGATATTTCTCTAAGTTGGCAATGCTGCCTTGCTTGTCATTGATGGTATAGCAGTACCGGTTATCAGTTGTGCTACTTTGAGTTAAACTTCCAACCAGGTAGGTTTGAAGATAACACCTTTTGGCATGTTGGCTTTAGTCTGTAAATACACCCTTAAGGAAATTGTGCTGCTTGTTTCCATTGTAGATTATTTTGCTGTTATAAATCATGGAGCTTGACGTAAAAAGTTATATCTTTTATGTAAACAATTATTTACCAACCTTTTTAATTGTGAGTCTGTATATACTGTATATATATTTATATGTATTTATTTTTTTATTTCATAGCACAAAATAAGATAATTTGTTACTGAGCTTTGGACATCAATCTTTTGATTTTGATTAAGTATAAACATTAAGCTTCTTTGTTCTTATTACTATCAACTGGATGGCAAAGTGATAGTTTTTTTTTTACATCAGACATGTGCAGGTAAGCCAACACTCGTACATTTAATTGTTCATGATTAGTGAAGCTTAGAAGATGGCAAATGATATTTAATTATGGGTATAGCCACATCATACTTTATATTTATAAATTTGAAAAAATTATTATAACATAACACTTGGAACCCTGCACCCTTGACTTAGTGTGCCAATTCTCTACCATTCCTGGATAGCTACGAGGTAGAGAATGGCACACTAAGTTAAGGGTCTCAGGCGTAATTCTCATGTCAGATGTCATGTTAGATTTAGCTATATTTGTAACTAAAGATCATTTCCATCTTCTAAGCTTTGTTAGTCATTTACAATTAACTTTAGAAGCGTTGTCTCACCTCTTTGTTGTTCACTTTCATGTACGAATGGCAGCATAAACCACTCCTGAGTCACTGGTGGCTGCAGTATCTATGGTAGCTCAATTGTTATACAATGATTTCCACATGTCCATAACAGACTCTGCCTTAACTATAAGTGAAGAATGACCCTGAGCACAAGGCGATTCCTGGATAGCCCAGTGTTAGAGCATTAGTGCGCTAAACCAAGTATCCTGGGTTCAATTTTTATATCAAGTTAATATTTTTCAAGTTTATGAATACTTCATTATACACCTACAACTTTAAAAAGTAGATTGAGTCACATACAATATTTTTATAAACATTCAAACAATCAAATGAATTGCTATTAATTTGTTTAAAATTAAAGCCAAAGAATTAATATTTAAATAAAAGTATTCATTTTTCTCTTATTTCATTGTAAAGGCATTCTTAGCACAAAGTAATGGTTGTTGCACCTGATAAATATAACAGATAATAAATAATGCATTTTATTTTTTTTGTCATTTTCTATAAATAACTATTCTATTTATAGGCTACATATTTATTGATTTAACTGTAGTTTTAAAGTTATATTTCAAAATTAATTTCCTTGTAGGATTGATGTCTAATTCACAGTTTTCAAAATGGTGATCTTTTATTTGTCGCTTGCTCTGTAATTATTATTTAATTTTCTCCCACCTCATTCTTTTTCTTTTCTTTTTTTTTTCTTTTTGTCACTGTGGCTGCACTGTTCAGAACGCTTGGGCAGGCTCTTAAAACGCCAGACAGCACTCCCAATGGAGACTCCAGAGGAGATGGAAGAGCCCCCATCCCCCAAACCTACCCCTGCAGTTCGACCCAATCAGCTGACTATTCCCCACCCAATACGCCCTGCCAGTCCTTTAATGCCCCTCCCAGCAGCGGCGGTCGTGAGCCAAGAGAGAATCAGCGGCCTCTCGTCAGGTCAGGATCTATCGTACATGTTGCATGGGTGGGCCCGACTAACACTAGAAGGCTATTGAAGTAAAACTACTCTTGGAGATCTGGCGGTTCTTTGGAATTTTAAAACCTCTTCAACATCCCTTGTTTTATGTGTAAGCCACCTCATCTAACAGGTCAAGTCGGAAACTAAATTAGTTAATAATCTCCACTTTGTAGTTATAAAGTATATTTATTTATGATCATTATCAAAAAGACTTGGAAAACTGCATGAGTCCTACTTTTCTATTTTTATTGATAGTCCTGTAAACTAACATATACATTAGTCTGATGTTTATTTGAATAAACATTGTTATAGATCTTCCACACTTATCTCCTACTATTTAGCTGTTGAAGGATTCAATTTATTTATCTCACATTTATTTGTTTTAAAATTAGCATCAAAATTTTCTGGTTGATTAAAAGTCACAACCGTTAAAACAAATATAATATTGTGCTACATGATTTCTTATCACGCACTTTTCTTATTTATTCATTATAGTCTCCTTGCCTAGTTAGCTTAAACCTGGTGATCACTCAAAAATTCTTTTGTAACATAGCATTTTTTTTTCAAAGTAAAAAATCAACATGATTTTTTTTTAATCTTACACTTGTATTTTAAGATGCAGGTCACATTTTTAAACCTTTATAAGTAATCTATAAAAAATATGTATATTGGACCTATTTGAAATAAATGTTCACATATTAAAAGAAATTTTCACACTTAAAAAGAAATAGGGACTCTCCGTAGTAGAATTTTGATTAGAGGCCGTCTTTAAATTACATAAGACATTTTTTCATGATTCACCCCACACAAGGGATCGTGGGATTTTCTGTATCACTCCCACTCTCTTCTCTCTTAAATAATGTCATATAATTTGGTAAATTAGATTACTATGTTCAGCTTTCTTCAAGACTGCTCGCTTGATCCAAGCCAACGATATTCTAATCAGGGAGGTGAAAAAATATGAACACATTTCTATATTCAACACCAATTTTTTTTTTTTATATTCTTTCCATCCAAATAAATTATGATGATAGTAATAATTATTATTATCAAAACCAAAAATCATTTGTCGTGTGTATTGTAGTTAAGTAAACTATCCTATTGGAAAATATGAAGTCTACACTTATATTATTTCTAGTGTTTAAAGTGGGGTTGACTGATGAATGAAAACTAGACATTTCAGAAACTTTTGACTGATTTTGTCTAAAAATAAACATTTATGAAAAACCTTACATAAAATGGATACTGGCACCCCCCCCTCCGCCTTTAGCCCTTACCCAAAATACCCTCTTATTTAGAGTTGAGGTTGAATCCACTATTTTACGAATCAGAATTTCCAATTTACCTTTGAATCCGAATCTTTGTAAAAAATTATAAACATAAGAGGAAATATAAATAGAATAGAAGAAACTAGAAATAGTAACTAACTGCTATCATTTTTTATAATCCATTCATTATAACATTCATACATTCAGTTAAGTGTTAAATTACTGATCTAGGGTCTGGTTGTTAAACTCATCCTATAATTATAGTTGTTTCTGAACCACCAGTATTAGAACTTTAAAACAAATTTCACCTTTAAAAAATTCTTTAAGAATTTGAGTCTCAAATTTGAAATTTTCTTCAATCCTCGAATCTCAAATATCCTTTAGTATTCAAGGTATTCAAAGAGTTTGAGGGCCCATTCCTAATATCTACTGATCTAGCGTGGGATAAGGTTGCAGCAGGTACCTTCATACTTTTCACTAGACATTTCTTGGGGGTGTAACAACTCATGACTGCAATAGTAGGTTAGTTATGACATCGAGAGTTGTTGGAAGTCCTCTACACATCTTTCTTTACAAATCCACCCAAGGGACAGAACGTTGCAATATGTTATCTTTCACACCTTAATTAAAATATAGCGACACCTGTTTGATACAACTTTGTTGACAAACCATCTGCTCTGCTAATATGAATAGTTTTCACTTTTATTACATTATATCAACAAGAGATAGATTCAATGGGAAGTACACATTAACTTGTTGTTAATCCTAAATATAATCATAAGTTATGTCAGGACACTTTATATTGTTTTTCCCAAAATAGATTTTGGGCTTGGTAGTCCAATAATTATTATTTAAGTTTATCAAATCTTTCAACTGATATTGATTAATGATCAATGGAATATAATTTTAAGAGTCTGATCCATGCTAAAAAATGATGATGTAAATAATGGCTATCGTCTATTATACTTAATAGTAATGAATACTAAATAGCAAATGGCAAAAAAAATCTTATTTAAATAGTTATTAGACAAAAATTCAATATAAAAAATTGTTGCTTTGTGTTTGCTACTAATTGTGTCATCTACGTATCCCTTGATTCATAATTGTTTTCATGTGATGGGTTAGTGCATACATGTGTTGATATGAATTTCTGTATTATTTTTGTATCGTAATAGATTTAGCTAACTAAAAAAATATACTATTGAAATTTCCTAATATAAATACACACACACACACACACA
>CABFWO010000307.1:61269-106781 GCA_902155825.1 Timema genevievae | reverse complement strand
CACACACACACACACACACACACACACACACACACACACACACACACACACACACACACACACCAAATGAGTCAAATAGAAAGAAAAATTCCTGGCAGTAATTTAAAAATATTTGCTTGTGTTACCATTATAATGTAAACATTAGGGTATCAAAAGACACAGTTAAATAAACATGAAGCCATGTTAGAGGTTCAAGGTGTGTGCACTAATATAAAAAATCTGCAGGTACACAGAATAACACAAAAAATCACATCACATAGTATAAATTTGGTGTGACATTGAGCCCGTTCATCAATAAATGAGAGTTGAATACTAGCAATAATTTGACCAACATTGGTGGCCACTCAGGCAGGCTCCAGAATCAACTTATTCTGGTTTGGTATTCTCTTGACGGAGAAATCAAGGTTTGAACCTAAATCTTCAGTTTTAAGTTGTTTAACTAAATGGTTTTGTCACTCACATTCCACACAAGTGTAAATGTGTTGGACTCAATGCCCGAAAATGGCCATGGGATCGATTTTTTGTTCACTTCTAGGATTGGATGTTTTAAGGTGACCAAAGCCCGAAGTTCTAATCAATCTCGGACTTTGGCCATCTCCAAACAGCCAAACCGAGGATTGCATTTTCTAAAACACCAAAGTTGACAATACATTTGTTAGGTTAGGTTAGGTTTCAAAAAAACTAATTTGGTCAATTGGGCTTGATAATTTAAAATATATTTGTAATCTCTGTCTGGTTCTGTTTGCATATCAATGAGATCCACTTGCCCTCTCGAATTCATGTGGTTGCTCAAATTGGGCGCATGCCACCTGCTCAGTCTTGTCAAGAAACGAACTAAGATATTATTTCAAGCTTTGATCGTTTAGTAATTCCACAATCCTAGATTTGGCTGTTTGGAGATGGTTAAAGCCTGAAATTGAATAGAACTTCGAGCTTTGGTCATTTTAATAACAACCCAATCCTAGGATTGAGCAAAAAATCCGTTGATGGGCTATTTCTGACTTCGCGCCCAACAGATACATTTCCTTTAAACTGTACCTCCTCCAATACCAACCCCATCAGTGTAAACTGTGAAATGCAAACATGAAATTATAATTACATGAAACTAGGTGAAGGGTTCGTATGGTAGTAAGAGTTCAAAAAACAAACTGATTTGAGGTTGATCGTTTAGGGGGTGAGTTTAAAGCAGGGATCATTTCCAAAAATGAAACAAATTTTTGAGTATGGTCTAAGCTAGCGATCAACCGCAAGACAGTGTTCAGCTCTTTCTTAAACTCGCACCAATGGTTGTTCGCCCATTACAAGGTGTCACACTTGTTTAAGACTGGATTGCTGACGAGGGGAGTGGCCAAGGTTCAAATTTTAGGTGGGTGCATTGAGGAAGGCTTTCTGATTGTTAATTTTCATTGGGGTTTTCCTAACTTTCTATTCTAATGTGAGTGCACTCCCTCTCAACAACCCCTTTCATCCCTAGAGCTTAGATTAACCCATTAATAATCAAGATGTTAAACATATGAACAAAAAAAAAATCTTTCCAGTTGAATAATAAGATTGAAGCTCTCTGATGTATGCATATATTTTGTTTTGTGACCTACAGCTTTTTTTTTTTGCATCTAACCTATTTATTTTTCATGTTACTAAACATTGACATTGTTATTAGTTAGCAATAATGTGGCAAAAAAGTGATTAATTGCAACTTGATTGAAAACACACACTCAATAATGTTTTCAAAACTATAATATGTTATTTTAAAAACATTTGTTGTCAATATTTTTCGCATCCAAATCATGTTTTCAAAAATCTAAGTTATTACTAACCATTTTCTGAACTAATAGCACGTGACTTAAAACAAACTTTGATCTAGAACAGAAACAATACCCCATCTATAGAGCATAAATTCATAGCTATGGAAGAGTAAGCCCCAATAGCGCAGATTTCCCCAATAATACTTTTTTTTTTTGCTGTACTGAGAATTGAATCTGGGTACTTATCTCAAACAAACATATTGCTGAGCTAAGATATCATATTTTATTCTTAAAGAACAATAATCACCGA
This sequence comes from Timema genevievae, assembly GCA_902155825.1. Taxonomy (NCBI): domain Eukaryota; kingdom Metazoa; phylum Arthropoda; class Insecta; order Phasmatodea; family Timematidae; genus Timema; species Timema genevievae. Next base: position 104,726 of record CABFWO010000307.1, on the reverse strand, counting down.
CCCACATTTGGTTTTATCCTCACACATATAGTTCATAATAATGAAATACAACTAATTTTAATATAAGCAATAGTTCTAACCTTAATCACAAAATAAAATTTTGCACTAGAAATTTCTTTGATTTTTGATGTAACCGTAGTTTCTCTCTCACTGTTGACATGTAGCTCCTCTCCTCAAGCTTCAATTGTTTGTATTGTTGTGTTTTCAGCACTGTGTAGTTTTGATGTAGCATGTTTGTTCTGTCCCTTATTCTCTTGCAGTTCCTAGTGAGACTAGCAATGTTGACGTCATGACCCCAGTTGTGGTGCGCAGAGAGAAGAATAGCTCAAACCTTGGTGAGCGACTTCTCATTTGATCTGGCTAGGGTTGTGCGTCCAACAGAAATCTTGAGACACTCATACTTTATATTTGACTAAAATACAAGCTCTTAGCCTTTCCTGCATTTTATAATATATACACCAAAACACACACATAGTATGTCTTTATATATTATTTACTTTTTAGTTTGATTCTTCTTACAACTTGTTCCAACTATTTACCACATGAACTAACCAATCTAAGGGAACTAAATCAAATGGTATTTTAAGAAAATTCACAAACTTTCACTGGAAAATAGAACGGAAAACTGATGATGGAAATATCCACTTCCATCGCTGAGGCGAATACTGTCTCTATATTTTTAATTATTTTCCATTCATTCAAACAATACCTCTTGGGTTTCTTTCACTTGTTGCTACAGAGACTATACCATTATTACATATTTATTCAAAATTGTTTTAGAGTAATGATTAGAACTAGCTCAAATATAAAAAAATGTGTCCCTCAACTTAAACTTGGCAACCATACATATTTAACACTAACATATATTAAGTCTTATGTTCTCATTAATTTTGTTTGGGGTACTTATTTAACATTTGCTTATCAATAACAAAGCTTTTAGAGAATTTGATTTACAACCTAACTCAAATACATCATATTTTACATTAAACATAACCTAAGAAATAGGGTACCTAAAGCCTCATTTATATTGTAACACAACATGTTGGCCAACATGATCTCAACAAGTTGTGTTACAATATAAACGCATTCCCAACTTGTTGGGGATTTTAGCCAACATGTTGGTGTTGGGAGAGCCGGTTACGAGCCAACAAGTTTTGTTGGGTTGTGTTGGATTGTCTGTTGGAGATAATAAATGACCAACCCAACATGTTGGCTGATTTGGAAGGTTCTGCGCATGCGCTAGAGAGTTGAGTCAGTCTCTAGCCCTGGAAACACACATGTTTTGTGGCTATACAAAGGCTCCCATAAAGCGCAGAGTTGTAGCAAATTTTTCTCCCGGAGTCACAACAATTTTACTTTCCATTTTACCACATAAATGAGGATACAGAAGTGTAACTAAGCATTCAACGTTCACATATGACATGTGTACAAAGTTATAAAATCCATTTTGCAAATGTAGGTCATTCATTATTCCCATGTACGCACCTTCATTTGGACGTTTAGCCAAAAAACTTCAAACCCCCCACTGTTTCTTACGTTTTGGTTCTTTCTACAAGAAAACACTTCCTGACAAAACAATAAATGAAGAATGGCAAGTAATATGATGTTATCCATAGCTAGAAATTTATAGACTGATTAAAAATTAGCGGAGGACTCGGGATGTTGTTCCAACAAGTTGGCGACAATAAACGCAGCTTACTTTTCCTCATATGCTGTCTCCCAACTTGTTGGGTCCAACTTGTTACATAATAAATGAGGCTTAGCTAGAATAAATTGGAATAAATGATTAATATTTTTGAGCCGATTAAAGAAATGTTAAAAACACATATGTATTATTTAAATCTGAGAAAATATTTGACTTAAAATCTATCATTTTGAAACTACTCCAAAGGAAGCATTCAGAGTTGTTTATAAAAAATAATATAGCTATGGTTAACCAAACTTTTTTTTGTATCTTGATAAAATATACAGTAATTTTCAATTAACTTTACTTGTCCTCTTAAGCATATCTCTAAATTTAAAATATCTTATGAATAAACATTTTGTAATCCTCTTCGATGGTCGCATGGGCTGTTGCACTACTCTTGCAGTAGAATGGACTGCCACTAATTGGGAGATTGAGGGTTGAATCTTGGTCAAGTCCACTTAGGGTGGTTTTTCCAAAATAGTTTTGCCACTCTGCCTCCATGCAAATGTGAGGGGCACACTTACTTTAAATATAACTTTCCTAGTAACTAAAATATATTAGTGTAACTTGTACATTAGCATATAACTCGAACGGGTAGTAAGACACGGTGCTAAAAAAAAATAGAATAAATGCCTCTCAAAATTTAACACATTTACATTAATTATTTATTATTCTTACAATATTAATGGTCTTCTTGAAAACTTATTACTTTATTTTTTGATAATGTTTTTAAACTACAAACTTATTGTTTTTGGAATGCAACCCTACTTTTTCAAAGGTTAAAGTTATTTTACTTGAATTAACATTTTATAAATAATGTTTATCTGTAAGACTTGTTTCTAGTCAGCCCTTTAAAGTCGCTTCTTGCAAGAAAGGGAGGTAAATATCCAGTTATTCCCTTGTTACAGCAGAAGAAGAGCGACTTGTCAGAAGGGTCTCTTATCTGAAGGCAACATGGGGTGACCGGATGCATGTTGACAGCGACTTTGATGCCAGTGACACGGAGGCATCTTACGTTCAGCATCAAACGTAAGCTCCTTTTGAAATAATTTCTGTGTTTTGTTAATGAAAGAGGAACATTTCATAAACATTATTTTAAAAGTTTATTTTATAGTTTTGTATAATTATATTTTAGACTTAATAAAATAAGACACTATAGAATATTGTTCTTGTTGGACTATTATGCATTTATCTTTTATGTTTGCTAAAATGATGTAATTACCGCAAATCTATTAAAGAGTTAGTCCTTGCAACTCTTTTCAAATTTAGAGATAAGCATTGCTATTGAAATATCTCTCAACATAAGTAAAGGTTTTGTTTCTATTTGATAAAATAGTGCAATTTATGTTGAACGTTTGATAAACCTAGTTCCAACCTTCCAACATAGTATTTGTTCTTTCATTTTTGATTAACTTTTACTTGCAGATCTCCTTAAGCAGATTACTGTATTATGTATATACTGCAATATACACACACCTTTACATAAATTAATAAAATATTTAATATGCTTGTTTTAGGGGTGTACCGATGCGGATACCGATGAATCATCATCGGGCGACTATTAGTGCATCGGCAATTAATCGTGATCAGCGATTATTATGTCGATAAATCTTATTTTTTAAGTAGAATTTAAATCAAAATTTTCTAGTCAGGAGTTTAGTGATCAAAAGCACAAAATAAATAAAAACACTTATATACACACTGCATCTGGGTTGCGGGATTGCATAGCCAGAAAAAGAAATATAAGTTCAGACTGTTGATAAAAATAACATTATAGTTCCACCTTTCACCGTTTATGCATAAACTATATTTTTGTTTGCATACAATGTTTTTGTATTAATTACATTAACTGTTATCATTCTCTTAAGCATATTTCCTAATAGTTATTGATAAATAATTGATAATCGAGATTAATCAGTGTAAATAATTGTAAAATGAACAATTATTTTAAACAATCGTTAATTGGTATCGGTAATCGGTTTTACTGAATCGGTACACCTCTAGCTTTTTTATTATAAAGATTGTTATAGAAATACTTTTTCTCAATATTTTGTGACTAAATTTACAGCGGTAAAAAGAAGTGGCGACCACCACCTTTTCTTGAAGATATTGAAAAATTACGACAATTGTTTGAAGAATCACCATCACCTTTGCCTTTTCGGCGACGGTGAGAGTTTTACCTCTTTGTGCTTTGTTTGTTCATGTAGGGGTTGCCAGACTCGATAACGTTAACATTTGGTTATTATTCCTATGTAGTACTCATTTTAGTAGTTGAGATGAACCCAATCAGCAAAGCCATTTTAAAATAACATTTTATTCTACTCAAAATATTTACATATACATGTCATGGATAGACAGTTCTCAGCATGTATTTTGTTTTAATCACACTGTTCTCACACATCGATTATAGCAACATTATTGTTAATTAATTTGCACTTTGTTTCAATAACAAATAAATACCCGCGTGCTCTAACGCGCTTCTCCAGCAGTAGACTAGACTGCCGATGACGGGGAGATCGAGGTTTGAATCTTGGCCGGGTGTACTAAGGGTGGTTTTCCACTCCCCCCACACGCAAATGCGGGTACACTTCCTTTTAATATAACCTTCCTACTCCCTAAAATCATTAGCATAATTAGTACATAAGTGTATAACCTAACGGGTAGTAAGACACGGGGCTAAAAAAAATAAAATTAAGAGACCCTTTATATAGTAAAAGGACACAAATTAAATGTTTGGTTATTCCATAATATAAGAATTATTTGGATCTGATAGTAATGTAGCATTGCTGTCCTAAATTATTTTTTTTTTCTTTTTTTTTATACATGCACTTCTGATGTTTTGTAATAGTCTATATTTTTACTAAAACAACATTTGTATTACCTTCTCAAACTATCTTTGAAGATCGTCAAAACAGTTTTATCTACTTTATATTTTACTATAATATTAGCAACCATTACTATCTTTTAATTGTTAACTAATATTACAAATTTTATGTAGTCGTTGGCAGCCCCTGTTTGTTTGTGTATTTCACCCATTTTATTCAAACATCTTGCTTGAAATAAGTTTGGAATATGTTCATTTTGTGTTTCAGTAAATCTGTAATGTTGCATTATTTGTGTTGTTGTTAAGAATGGACTAGTACAAGACATAGATCCATTCTTCTCATCTGTAAATCACCTTTACCTGGGCACATGTGCAACTTGTGTCGGACATTAATTTTAAGATTAATTTTACTTTTAGGGTTTCTTCTTTGTTATAAATCAGGAGCAGAGGTACATGGGTCGGAAAACTCTATCTTAACATAATCATGTATGTATAGGTGTGCGCTTGTTTGTTCATGCACATGCATGGAGTAGAACCCCAGACAAAGCACTCGGCAGAGTACTCAAACCCACAATTTGCAACATCAGAGTGATCCACTTTTAGTTTGTTTTTTTATTTATTTAAAAAATAAAATAATAAAATATATATCATTTGGTTCAACATGAATCATTAATATTTAATATATAATCAACATTATCCCAGTTTTCATAATATCAGAATTAGAATATGTAAGGAAATTTGATATATAAATATTAATATAAAGTAAACTGATCTAATTAGGTCATTCATATATATTTTACAGGGGTGTGTGAAGCTTTAAAAGCTTTGATTTTGCTTTGAAAATATATTAGCTTTTACTTTGCTCTGAAAAAAAATAAAATTCAAGATTTGTCGGTCACAAAGATTCACCAATAAAAACAATGACTGACTGCAAAACACACATTAAATGTTCAAATATTGCTATGATCTGTTGTTAAGTATATTACAATTTATTATTGTTCATATAAAACTTTGGTTATTTAAATTGCATGTTATCTTTAAATCAGTTTCAAAATGATATAGTGTCTAAATTTATATAAATATGCGCAACACTATGCATGTACAAAAAGTTTCTGAACTTTTGAAATAGGCATGTTGGGTATGTAGCATTGCTAAGCAGCAAACTTTGCAATTAATCTATAGTTTACCTAATCATTCTATCGTTATTAGTCATCGCACTGCATTGATCTGTTTAGGAGCTTTCTGTGCCTATGTTGAAATTTTCAAGAGCATTGTCTTAACATAAAATTTGGTTTCAAACATGAGAAAACGTTTATGGAGACTAATGAAATGGTGAAACAAGTTTATGGTGATCATTGCTAAGGGTGTACACAGTGTTATGAATGGCTTAAACGATTCAAAGGAGGTCGGAAATCAAAAGAGAATGATCCGCGTCCAGGGCAGCCCTCAATGTCAACCGAAGACTCTTGTATGACCCAAGTTTGGGTAACCGTTAAAATTGTTGTTTTATTGTTCAAGAAATTTTGAAAGAATGCAACATTTCATTGGAATTGTTCCATGACATTCTGACTGAAAAATTGAAAATGTATCGAATTGCTGCAAAGTTTGTCCCATGACTGCAAACTCAGGTTCAAAGAAACATTTGTGTTGCGATCTGTCAGGAACCTTTTTGACTGCGCAAACAAGGACAAAAACTTCATGAAGAGAAATTATCACTGGTGATGAGGTGTGGGTTTATGGCTACAACGTCGAGTTTAAAACCCAGTCTTCACAGTGGGTTGAAAAAAATTGTGGAGACCGAAAAAATTACAGCAGGTCATGTCGAACATGAAAGGCATGTTGACGGGTCTTTTGATGTTGAAGGCGTTCATAGCCAATTATTAACAGAGAATCAGTGGTATTATTTCAAAATGCTGAGATGTCTGAGAGAGAACATCAGGAGAAAAAGGCTCAAGCTGTGGAAAAACAAATCCTGGTTCCTCGATCACGACAACTTGCCCACACATGCATCACCATTGATATGTAACTTTTGAACCAGAAAGGAGAAAACTATGCTTTCCCAGCCTCAGTATTCACCTGACTTGACCACTGCATTCTTTCTCATGTTTGCAAAACTAAAATCCACGTTGAAAGGATGAAGAGTCAACACAATTGAAGACATTAAGGAAAAATCATAGACCTTCATGTGACCCCTCAAATCGCCAATTACGACTGCTTAATAAGTTATAGGTAAGCCCAAAAAAAAGTATTTTGGAAACTTTTTGAATGGCCTTAGATTTTTTTTTCCTTCATAAAACAATAATGTAACAAAAAGTATTTGAATTTTGATTGGGCTTCAGGAATATTTCATAGTGTTTTCGGCAACTACAAATATTATATATACTATATTATACATACATGTACAATGAAATGCAAAATTGCCACTATTAATATTATTTTTTGCTTTAAAGATAAATAAAAATATAATGGAAAAGAAAATGATAAATTGGGAGGAAAAAAGTTTTTTTCTTCATTCTCTGAGCATTTAAGATATTTTCAGACATTGCTCCTACAATTTCAACAAACCACTTTTAATGATAGGATCTGGTGGTTCAAAATTATTTGGAGTTGAAGTTTCTTGGTCTTTATGTGGTGCCTGTGTGAAGGCTTGTTAAGTAAAAGTGATTTGAAATTCAAAATAAGTGTGGCCTAGTAAAGATATAAAGTTGGATGGAGTGGAGCTAACAAAAGTGCAGAATGTAAAATACCTTGGAAGTTTGATTGAGTCAAAAGGTGGAAGCAGAGAGGATGCCATTAGAAGAATACAGTAGGGAGAGTTGTTCTTTAGGTGTGTAATAAGAGACCTGCTATGGAGAAGAGAAGTACCCCTGAAGTGTAAGGAAGTGTACAGGACATACTTTGTACCCATTGTCACACATTCAGCATAAACATGGACATTGAATGTAAGAGAGGCTAGGAAAGTGAAGGCCGTGGGAATGAAGTTTGTGAGGGGCATGTTAGCTATCACGAGGAGACACAAGATTAGTAATGAAGCTATCCAGGAAAGCATGGGGGTACATTGAGTACATGAGATAGCAGCGGAAGCAAAAGCAATACTGAGATGGTATGGGCATGTAATGAGGATGAAAAAAGAGAGGATGCCAAAGAAAATGTAGGAAAAAGACCACAAGGGAGGTCAAGAAATAGATGAGAGGATCAGATAATAGAAAGTATTAAAGTGAGAGGAGAGGAATGGAAGAAATTAAAGGAGGAGATTGGTGGAATAATAGAGGAAGATGGAGGCATTTTACTAAACTTACCCACCACAGGCTGGATGGAAACAGTTTATGAAGATGATAAGTTTGGCCCGAGGAGCAAATTGTCTTTAACTTGTATTAAAGAGCTTGATATAGCATAAACAAATTAGAAGTTACTTCAAAACTTCCAACTTGTTACAAATATTATCTACTGCAATAATTCTAACAAGATATTCAGAGTATTTCCATAAAAGGCAACGTAAGATTAATGAATGTTTAATCATATGAAAATATGTATGGCAAACAATATATAAATACATTTGAACTTTCATTGTTAATATATTCACATAACATTTGTATTAATATTTGATAATCTCTTAACTATGTCATATTTTTAATACAGCTTTTCCTCATAAAATACTGAAACTATGTTCGTTGGAAATGTTGTGCAAAGCAAAATTCTGAAAAGCTAGACTTGATGTATAGGCCCGACATTACAATACAGTAAAAATATAATAATACAAATCAAATTTATATTACAATGTGTTGTGTATATATATTGCAACCTTGTACATTATAATTTTAAATACATCATCATAAGTGCTGACCATAAATCACCAAAGACCAAGAGCGATTCCAGAGCCTATTGTTGGGAGGGTATTGGTTTTTATAAGGCTCCTTCAAGTATAAAGTTAATAAAACAAGGACTTGTAATTTTAATACATTTAGAAGAAGGTACAGAAAAGGTGGAAAGAAACATAATATAAAAGTAACAAACACAAAATGGTTTTTACAATTAAAAGAAGAAAACAGTTCACACTTTACATTGCTGCCATTGGACAAAGAGGTAATAGCTGCCTGCCTCTTTAAGAAAATCGATCGTTACATCCCAGTCTCTAGACCTAGTTTTCATTCTGTCGAAACTCATCAGGAGGGAGTGTAAAATGTGCAACATAATTTAAAAAAAAACAACACAAAAATGAGAAAAAGCTAAATTGTAGAGAATAATAGGACTATTAGATAGAAATATGTAAAAGGAATAACATAAATGACAAACACAGGAAATGTTATATATGAAAAAAGTGCATTGAGCAAAAACATTTAGTGATAAATAAAATGATAGAATATTAGGAAAATGGTAGAGCACAAATAAAAGTAACAACACTGACACATATTTACACACACTTCAATATTTCGATGCTATTGTAGCATCTTCCTCAGGAAGTAGTAATTTTCCTAATATTCTATCATTTTATTTATCACTAAACACAGGAAATGGAAATTGGATATGGATATATATATATATATATATATATCCATAAGGAAAACAAAATGAATTAAAAAAAATCAAAAACAAAAAATCAGTTGTATTATTTAAAAAACTATGTATTTTAAAACAAATATTTGGATATCATTCTAAACCTAGTTATCTAATTACTGCAAAATTTGTTTTAAGCCATTTGCTTTTCTGCACATTTGATTTAAGTTGAAAGAGTTATTGATTAGATAAAGTAGGGAGGTGTTAGTCATTCTCTACAACATTAAGGTAATGAGTTCAACAATTTTGATTATTTTCAATACAGGTGAGAGGGGGCTATCACACCCCCTCTCCCTTGATCCACCGCTACTGAAGACTGGGTTTCAGTTAGTTTCTAAGTTGCTGATATTCAAGCACATCTATCACTTAATCCTTATTAAACTATGAGTGAGTGATAAATGACTGGACACACTTGGATAACTTTGTGGTAAAGTGTTAATGCACTAAACATACAGTCCTGATTTTGTTTCCTATGTCCAGGTCTCTTGTTTCAACAATATTTAAATCTTATTTAATTTTATATTATCAAATGGTTAAACAAAACACCTTGATTAGCACACAAGTCAATAGTTAAATAACTCTGCATGCAAAAACTTCTGATTATCAAAGAATGCGGAGCAAAACAAAATGGGAATCCCTTGTTACTTCACTTAGACAATGTTTTAGCAAAACTGTAACTAAAGGTATTGTGTTATAAAAGGTTCCCTGTATATTCTTAGTTTTATTTCCTACAGTAAAATTTTGTTTTAACAGTGTTTTTTGTCATGTGTCAATTTTTTTAATTAATGTTTATTATTGTTTAATCAATATGTTCTTAATGTGTTATTACAGTGAACTCTTTGTATTTAACCGGAATTATTAATTGTATTTGTTATTGTTTAGTTTACAAGCTATGTTACTTTAAGTTGTAACTACTCTCTTGTAAGTTAATAATGTTTAGCCACAGTGGTGCACGCATAAATTTACTTAATGAAGGGTCAGAAGGGTATATATGTATCATATCTATTATTTTTGTACTTTTTTTCACTAATTGGGAATTTTAGGAAACTTAATTTGTAAATAACATTTGACTTGAAGGTGTAATACCTGTTATTAAAACTAAGCTAATGCATGTGACATACGTATTTCCATAGCTCTACGTCATTCTTGTACTCATTGGCTTAAGCTTTTATCTAAATGATTACTTGCAATCTTGAGATGGTGTGGGTGGGACAGCTGTTCAACTTTTATCTCCTGTAAAGGGCGCCAATGTTTTATTGCATTACATTGTTACTTCACAACTCCCTATCCTTACATGCTCCCTTCACTTCAACAACATCCATACACCGATTCATACATATTCTTTTATTTTAAAACTCTTAATGTTTCTCTTTTTCACACATTCATCTATAATATTTAACCATGTCTTAATTGGTCTAACCCTTCCATTTGATCCACACACCCTACCATCATATATTTGCTTTGTCACTCAATCCACACTCATCCTCTCAACATGCCCAAACCAACGTAAGACATCTATTTCACATTTACCTATTGGATTCTCTTTCAGGTTGCACCTCTTCAACACCCATTCATTACTAACTCTGTCCATACAAGTGTTTCCACATACATTTCTTAGATATCTAATTCCATGCGCATTCACCTTGCTCTTGTGTTTTTCCTGACCAACCCACGCTTCACATCCATACAACAATGTTGGCGTTAACATACTTTTATATACTGCCATCTTTGTCTCTTTCGATACTACTTCATTCTTTGCAATAGTACACATACATCCAACTATTATCTGCGATGCATCAATTTTACCATTCATATTTCCATTTTTACAAAACATTCTGCCCAGATACACAAAATCATTCACTTGTTCTCAGTTTTTCATTTATACCGAGCTGACAATCTTTCCCTGATCTGTCCTAGTCAAAAACTATCACTTTAGTTTTGGAAACATTTATACCACATACCTCTTTTTGAGCTTATCCCATGTTACTAAAAGTCATTTCAGCTTTACACATGGTTTTAAAATGGTAGCAAAGCAAATTTAGCTTCGTCTTTCATGAAGTCACTCTTGCACAAGTCCAGCTATTTTTCTAGTTTATTTTTGTTGCTAGCTCTTATTTACACATCATTGGAAGCCTACACCAGCTTAATAAGTCACTGTTGGTTTGTGTGGATTAATCCAATTATTTGGTTTTCATGCTGACTCTATTTCTTCTCTTGCAGTAACACAGCTCCACAAGCTGTGTTGGGTGCAACCTTGAGACTTGATATCAACAAAGAAAACCTCCAACTGGTCAAGGAGGGTTGGTTGCACTGCAAGATCACCATAATTGACGGAAAGGTGAGCTTCCTCATGAGAGTTTACAAATATTTAAAAATAAGCACATTGACAATTCCAAATTTTATGTCATATTAATACATATTATAGTTTTATATCCTAACCTTGGATTGGAAAATTAATTTTTAACAACTCTCAAGAACATTTTAAGCTTATCACAATATCTAAAAGTAAAAATAAGATTTTTTAACTTTGGAATTTGTTTTAAAGCTCTAATACAGTTTATTGGTGGCTCAATCCCAACCATTTTATAGGGCATACCTTACAATCAGACCCCAAACCATTCATTTAAGACACTTGTACAGATAATTGTACAGGATTATCAAAGCTTAGAAGATATAAACAATCTTTTAGCTATGGATGTAGCCATATCAAGTATCATACACGTAGATTTGAAAAATGACACTTATGCACAGGAATCATGCCCGAGACCTTTGGCTTGACGTTCCAATGCTCTACCGCTGAGCTATCCAGGAATCCTCTGCTCAGTCATTCTTCACTCATAGTTTAAGGCAGAGTTTGTAATGTACATGTGTAAATAATCGGGGAACAGCAGCTAATATTCAATGATTTCCATACGTCTCTCACAAACTCTACCTGTGAAGAATGAACCTGGGCAGGGGGTAATTCCTGGACAGCTCATTAGTATTTGGAAATTAAGTAACAAGATGAATAATACTGTTGCTGGTTTTGCTTAAATGAATTAATTTAAGGGTAGTCTATTAATAACTTTTGCACATTCAACCTTACCCTCACCCCTAAAAAATTTAGTCTTTTGTTAGTTGGGTTGTTGAAATTAAATACTCAGCAAAGTGTATACACAAAATGGCAACAAGAGTTTATTTTTGGTAATTGATACAAAAATATTGTTAGATTTTTCTTTTAACTTAAATTTTAAACAAACAATGTGTTTTAACGTAAACTGAGTATGCTATGTCAGAAGTCGGTAAAAAAATCCTATCCACTGATACCTTATTCATCGCTGAAGGCTTTGTGTTAGTTGAGAAAAAGGGATGTTGACAACAGAAATAATTTATAGGATTTTAGAAAATTTGAAACTTTTTTTAAATTAATTATACGGAAATTGTTTCCATGATAAATAAGAACTATATTTCTATTTTTTAAATATATATAATTTGAGGGTAGTTACTATGAATTGACTTTTTAAAATTTGATGTTCTTTTTAAAGTGGCTGGAACAATTTTATTTAAAATGTTTATATGAAGAGGGTTTATTATGTTTAGGAAGAAAAAGTATGTTTTTCTGAAGAAAAAATAAAAAGCTTACTAAGAGGTGGTTTACTGTTTTTTGAAGGAAAAAAAAAATCCAAGCTATAATAGATTATTTGAGAAAGTTCGTTTGTATGATTGTACTGTACCATTTATTTCTTTTGTCTTTAAAATTGTTTATTATTGACTAATTGCAGAGTCATATTGACTGATCTTGCTACTTGCTATTATGTATTGCCTTGACCATGGTGGTTATCTTTTTGTCGGCAGCGTGCGGGAGACAGGTCATGGAAACAGGTGTGGGCGGTTCTTCGGGGTCCTGTGTTGTACCTCTTCAAGGACAGGCGAGATCTTCAGCAGGTGAGTACTTGTTAAGCATTATGCATGGAAATTTGAGTAAATAAAAACTCAAGTTTGAAGAAACTCAATATTGTCAAAAATCATCTAAATGATTTATGTTCAACATGTTGAGGATCTGGCTTTCACTTTGTTGGATTGTAAATAATTATAACAAGGCTTAAGTTATTTAGAATGAATAGAGCATTAGGCTAAATCATGATTAAAATTAGAGGGCCCTTACCTTATAGTTCAGAGGAAGGGTGGATTCTGATTTCATTAAGTGCGGAAGTTTTGAAACTTTGGAAATTTGTAAATTTCGGTGCTCTGAATGGAAAAAAAAAATCATAATCTGATGGCAGCTACCGGCCTATCCATTTTGGTAAAATCTTGCTCAAACTCTGTTATTTAAAAATATCTCACGTCGAGTGCATCATGCAGCAAAAACAATTTGTAAGATTTCAAAAAGGCATTAGATTTGCTACAAAATATGCCCTGTGCATTTTCTTTCTAAACTGAACATTCAAGCGAAGTCAAGCATTATTTAAGAAATACTCATTTTTCACAAATTATTACTCATTTTATTGTGAGTTTTATGAACAAGTATTTTTGTGTTTAGATGAATGCTTAGCCTATTTCTAAGGAAGGTGTTCTGGCTATCTCTCCTAATTTTAACCACACAAGACATTGATAAAATTGTTTATATTCATATATTCTTTAAATTGCTAAGATTTATTAAATCTAAATATAAGATTAGTTTTAATAACAAACTGAGTCATGTATTAAAGTAAAGTAAAGGTGTCCTAGAATCCTTAAATTTTGAATGTAGTTGGTTTTTAGTGCGAAAACTCAATTCTTTATCATTTTAAAGCAATATTTTTATAAATATATTGAGATAAATTTTTTAACGATATGGAAATGTCACTTTCATCAAATTAATTATGTCAAAAAATTTACAACATAATCGTTAAAATATATATATATTCTTATTTACTCGTGGTTTTTTTTAACAAGAAAGTTGAGGTATTAAGTAACATTATACAATTTGTAATAATTTCGAATGATGCTTTCAACTATAAAACTTGCATTTAAAATCATGAAAATAATATTTTTTAATTACATTTTAAAAATCTCGTTTTGGGAATTCAAGGGAGCTTTGGTTAAAAAGTGTTTTAGCCTCAAATAAAGACAACTCAAATAGGGATCATTTTGGTTTACTGGTTTATATTAAAAAAATCTTTTGGAGTGTAGCATTTTTACCAACAAAAACCCCTCCTTAATTTCTGAAGATATAAAAAAAATGTATTTGGCCTTATATATTTGACCTAACCTCCATTTTAAACAAAATATTACTGTTAAATTTTACACCAGGTAAGAAAGAGCATTGAGGAAATACCCGATTTATCTGGTCAAACTTTTAAAGCTGAATTATTTATATAATTTAAATTAATTGAATTGTGCTCCTTTCTAAATGAACGTCCTCTTAATTACAATGATTCACACCTTTTGTGTTGATATTCACTGTAGTCTTTATGTCTGTATCCCTTGAAAGATCGACCAGATGCCTGTGACCCTTACTTTCTTCTCTGACATTATTTTTATCAATACAAACCAGACAATCGATCTTCAGGTAAAACAACTTTCTTTTAAAATCACATCCCCTACAAGTGACTCACACTCACCCCTCTACTGTTCTACTGTTGCCTTTATCAATCATTGAAATGTGGCCTTAGACCAAATAAGTTGTGTGCTATCATAAGTACCAACAATCATACACATCTTTCTGTGTCTTTTAAACTGGATAGTTTGGCGAAAAACATGTATATAGCTGTATTAAATAGTCCATAATTGTATTTTTTAAACTGCGGTAGTAAAATAACTGTCTTGAAAAATATTTTTTCAAGTTTTTTGTATCTTTATCGATTATTTAGTGCTTTGGTTCCCTACTAATTTTCGAGGTCCACTTTTTCAGCATTAAAAATCTGCATTAAAAAAAGGTTTAAAATATGAGTAAATACTGTATCTGTGTTAACTCTGACAAATAAGACTTTGAAACTCGACAGTTTTCTTATTTATAAACTAGGCCTATGTGGGAATGACATTTTTACTTTGAGAAATTTTCTGGCGGGCAATATCAATTTCTTGTGGAAACTGGACGGGAAAATAATGATCCACTTTACACACATTATATTTATTTTTTAGGTTTATAATTTTAGTCTAAACTTAGCCTTACCATTCGTTCCAATAAAAAAATTAAAATAACGTATGGCAATTTGATCCCGACTAGGGTCGAGAAAGGAGACAAACTCTAATTAAGTTGCAATTTAGAGGTCTAAGCAGTAAATTTAAATGCTTTAATCTTGTAAAATTTTTTAAAGGAAAAAATTGCATATACTAACTTATTTTTAAATTGTAAGTTTTTCAAATAAAAATTAAATAATATTTTGTTTAGCAAGTTTTGTGTATGATTTTGATGTACTGTAAGGTAAAATAAAAAAAAACCTACATCTAATGTAACTATTATAATTGTGTTTTTTTAATCAAACTTTTTTGGTATGGATATAAAGACATTCTAAACATAGATTTAAGATTCACTTAAAAAAGTTCCTTAAATAAAAATCACATAGTGTGAATTTTAATTACTATTTACATGATAAAACATCAAGTTATTTAAGCTAAACTGAAAAATAAAGGTGCGCCACAGTCTTTTCCATAAGAATAGCAAAAATATTTTTCAACTGAGCCAGTTTGTCTGTTTTTCTTCCTTAAATCTATTCGGGGGAAATATTACCACCAATAGAATAGCCAGGTGTGAATGTTATTTAATGGCACTCAATAATTGTGTTAACAAGGTAGGTAGCTATAAAATAATAAATGCTGAAATTTTAGCTTTTTGTCTACTTAAAGTAAAATAGGGTTAATTTAACTTTAGTAAATTAATAAGAATGTTAATGAACAATAAATACAAACTTTACATTGATAGACTGTCTTTAATTGTAACCTTTTAGGGTGACCTGGCGGTCTAGGGGTAAGGTGTCGGACTTCTGTGCTGGGGGTCCGGGGTTCAATCCTCGGTCCAGGCACAGATTTATCTGATTACCAAACCCTTCCTTCACCTCTGACAAGATGTGTATTAATCACAACTTGTGAATGTGAGGAATGCCAGGCCTCCACCGTGATTCGGATTCCACGTTAAATGTTAGGTCCTCCATTTCATCTCACAATCACCCTACCATTACATATTAGCGTAAGTGTGTATAACCCGAATGGGTAGTAAGATGCGGTGTTATTAATAATAATAATAATAATAATAATAATAATAATTGTAACCTTTTAATATTAATTTTTCCTGAAAAATCCTGAGATATATTTTTTCCTGCTCGAGTTTTGGGAATATCTGACTTCCCGAAGTTCAGGATTATGAACAGGCATATATAAACTCATATTTGTATGTGACATCAAGAAAAGTTGTATGATTAACAGAGGCTGGTAATATGTTGTACAAGCAGAAATAGCTCAGTGCCAGTGCGTTTGACTGGTTCACCTTGCTTTTGAATATGAGTCTGGCTTACAGGTTAGAAGAGGGACCACTTTCTAAGTTGCTAGTTATCTTGTCAAGACAGGGTGTCGGTAATCAGACAACTTTTAGAATGATTAATAATGAGATGTAATGGGTGATGTGATATTTTAAAACATGAGCGAGAAAACTAAACACCTCACCTGTCATCCATCATATGACACTAATCTAATAGGAACTGTACATTCCAGAGATAACCATATATGGCTCACACCGGTGATCGAAACCAATTAACAACTTTGATACATCACTATTTTTCTGTTAATAAGGATTCATTTACTCCTATGCAAAATACAAGCTGGCTCAAAATAAATATCCCAGTATTTTAAAAACTCTAAACAAAATGGTAATGTTAAAACCTACTACATAAAAACAACTTGTTTCGCGATTTGAATTCACATGATGAGACAGTACTTTAACTTTATTCGTGCCTGTAAATTATCTTCTGGTGCAGCATAAAACTATGGTGACTGATCCAGAAATGTATTTTAAAAGGGGTTTAACCTTCAGGGCCTTGTGTTTGTATGGTTTAAACAGGGTGTCAAGTGATCTGGACAGCAGGGAAAAGTCAGGGAATATCATCAAATTATCTGGAATTTTCACATATGCACTAATATAATACCTAACTTTTATTTACATTATTCAAAATAAAATTAACCTCCCAATTGCTGGAGGCTAGGAAAAATTATAAATGATAAACAGTTTTTAAAGCTATATTAAGTGTTTTTATAGCGACGTAGCCCCCTAACTGCCGAAGGCTAGGAAAAGTTATAAATATTAAACACCTCTACCATCATGTCTTACTACCCGTTCAGGTTATATGCTAACACCTCTAGAAGCTCTCTGAATTGCTTTTTATGGTAACATAACCCCCTAACTGCTGAAGGCAAGGAAAAATTCTAGATATTAAACACCTAGAGAAGCTATCTGAAGTGCTTTTTATGGTAACACAGCCCCCTAATTTGTACTTGTACCTTAATTTTGAAATTGTTTGAACCATAAATAAAGTCATATATATTTTGTTCATAAGATTTTGGGAGGGGGGTGTTTGAACATCCAAACCTCCCCCCTGACTATGGCCTTGATTGTTGAGCATACTAATCTCAATTCTGGTCAACTTGTCAACTTGTCAACATCTCTTGTCTCTCCCCCTCTCTACCAGTATCATCTTCAGCCAAAATTGAGTCATGGCTGTACGCATACATGTGAACTCACTTACATTATAGGAAGAATAGACTAAAAAAAAACTAGTCCTACAATAATTTTAAATTGTACTGGCGTAAAGTGATGCTTTAATGTCTCAATATGATCACTGAAATCTAACTTATATTACACTACTCATAGCCTTAGGCTGAAATCTTTTAACACCTGCATAGAATCACTTAATTTCAGATTGTGTATGTGTCCAAAAATATTATTACATTTAGATTTGATCTTAATATAATGTTTTTCTATAGTAACTGTAAAAGTTGAAAATTGACTCTGGAAAACATGGTAAAGTCAGATAATTTTAAAATGGCTGGACACCCTACCCTGTTAAATGAGTGGTTGGCGTGGTTAAAAACAACTTAGGACCCATTGTTAACAGGAGATTGCAAAAAAAAAAAATATATATATATATATATTGCTTTTGCATAAAATTTTTTTTAAGGTTTTCTTTTTATATCTAAATGTTTGTAGTTGTCGGTTCTATGAACTTTTTAAATCTCAGATAAGCTACTAGACTAAATATTGAGGAGGAATACAAAAATATATGATTACTTACTAGTGATATGTCCCTGGGGGGTTTGAACCCCCAAAATACCCACCTTTGGTTCAGCCATGCTCATTAATATTGTAAATTAACAAACTCACACATTTTGAATACAATATCTTTATTTTGTCAAATATGAAGTATGTTTGATTAGTCCTTTGTTCTAGGAGAAATAAGGGGGTGGGGGGAATGTTTTTTGAAAGAAATATTGTTAATTTAATAAGTTAAAATTAACTTTGATACAGAAATAAGCATGCACTGATGTGTATTGTGAAATTTTATTAAATATAATTGAAAAATGACACCTGTACACGGGAATTGAACCTTTGGCTTGGCACACCACTGAGCATTACACTACTCTTCTCAGTCTAGTGTCATTCTTCACTCAAAGTTCAAGGTAGAGTATATAGTAGGCATGTGAATTTATCGGCTAACAGGAATTATTGTTGAACCACCACCATTGGTGACTGGGGGTTGGCATTAGGCTGCTTGTACAATATGCTTTTGAATTAATTTTATAGATATACCGCCAAATATGTATTGTTAAAAATTATTGTATGAGCAGCTTTTGCCCTAATCCAATCAGTGAGTCCTCCAAATTCTTAAACTATTAGAGTTCAAGGGCACAATGGGGGTCGTCAAATGGGAATCCATTGTTTGTGAAACTATATTCATTAACATGTCAACAACACATTCATAATCGGTGTTGCCGCTTATAATGCTACTTTACACAAAATCACTGTTTTAGAAAATAATAAAAACTTGGTAGACAGATGGTGCTTCCTTGTACTTACTAAGTACTTTTTACACCTCGGCACCAAAAATTTAGCTGACTTGGTCTTCCAAATACAACAGTAGAGTTTGTTTTAAAATTATCATTCTCAATTTAGATATGGGGGAGTATTATATGATTCTACTCCCTTAGTCTTTTCATCAATATATGTTTTAAGAACCCTCATTTCTCACAACTGGCAGGAAAGGAGAATATTCCTAATCTCATTTTTATTCTATAATATATAATCATCATCATAAAAACTGTTTCCAGCTTGTAGCTGAACCATTCTAGTAAAATGCCTCCATCTTCCTCTATGTGTCCACCATTCTTCCACCTTTATTTGTTTCCATTCTTCGTACACTTTCATTTACTTGCTCCTCCCATCTCATTCTTGACCTCCATATTTCTCCTCTCACTTGTACACTTTATTTTACCTGCTCCTCCCATCTCTTTCTTAGCCTCCATATTTCTCCTCTCACTCATACACTTGCGTTTACCTGCTCCTCCCATCTGTTTCTTGGTTTCCCTTGCGGTCTTTTTCCTATATACATCACCGTCATTATCTTTGGTATCCTCTCCTTTTCCAACCTTATTACATGCCCATACTCTCACCATTGATTCTTATAATGTTTCATATACTCCTTGTGCCCCAACTCTTGCTTGCACAACCTCATTCCTAATTTTGTCTCTCCTCCAGGCAGCCGATAGGCTCCTCAAAATCTTAAAACCTATGGCCTTCACTTTCCTGATCTCTCTAGTCTCTCATCCAATGTTCATGTTTCTGCTGCACACTGAGGCTAGATTTTAGCCAACTGCACATAGTATTTATTTTTTCAATTTTTTTTTTTCTTCTTACAATCTACTGTGGAGATTTTATCTTCTCGTTTGTGGCCAAAAGACCAGCTTATACTTAGAGGCTGTTTAGCAAATTTTTTTTCCAGTGACTTAATTTATTTTCTCACCCACTTCTATTGGTGGAATGGTGTAAGGCAAGGTTGCCAGACATACAGCCCGCGGTGGATTTTAAGTTTGGGACTGGATTTACCACTTTGCCTCATTTATTAAAGTGCTTACTCCTACTTAGCTTCATAAGATGCCTCCCCTACAAACTCTTCTATAAATTCTTATAACCTCTCCTACTCTCTGTTCTCACAATCATTTGTTCTGATTCATGATCATGTAAGACTCCATTGTTAATAAAATGAGTTTAAGTAAGTTTGGTGTTTAAAGAAAAGCTGGTAAGGAGTGTAGAATATTTAACGAAGAGTGGGAACTTAAGTATTTTCTTACCAAAATCAATGAGGGGCCAACTTGGTTTATTTGTAATTGTGTTGTTTCTGTGATAAAGGAATACAACTTGAGACACCATTATGAAACAAACCACCGTGATTTACATTAAACATATACTGGCCAAGCTGGTGAGGACAAAACCACTAAATTGAAAAGTGAATGTTCGAAACAAATATTTGTACACAATTGAAAAAGATTCTAAATCAGCTTCTTATCTACTTTCTTATAAAATAGTCTGTTTGTCGAAACCATTCCTTGAGGGAGAGTTTTTTTAAAAGTTTTTTCAATTACTGCTGCAGAACTGGTTGTCCACATCAAAAACAATTATGTCCAAACGTAAGCCCCTCAAGGAATGTCATTGCAGCTCATGTAACTGATATTTCAAGTAATATGAAAAAACACCTAATATAAAAGAGTTTAATTGCCTTTTCTAAAGCCATCAACCAAAGTACTGATATAAAATTCAGCTGGCTTTATTTCTTTGTGGCGTGGACAAAGATTTTAATATAACTGAAGAACCTCTATCACTGCAGAGTAAATTTTTTTGCTTTAATAAGAGCCATAAATGATAAGAGACTTGATTGAAAAAAAAAATATTCAGCCATACTACTGATGGCGCACCTTCTATGGTGGATTCAATTAACAATGTGGCTGGGAATTTAAGAGAGAAACTTATGGGGTTGCAGTTCCCATCTGAACATATTGTAGAATTACAATGTAACATTAACCAGGAAGCTTTGTGCGCAAAAACATTAAAAATGGACCATATGATGCAAGCAGTCGTACAAACTTTCAATTCTCTTTGTGATCATGTGTGTATTCACCACCAGTTTGCTGCTTGTTTTGGAAGAAATTGGTGAAGAATATACAAAAATTATTCTCATTTCAAGGTTAGGTGATTGGGTCTCAGAGCACAGTTTAAAAACAATTTTTTGATCTAAAAGATTCTATTGAAACACTTATAGCTGAAAAAAACCCATTTAGTCAAGGAATTTAATGATAAATCTTGGGTGATAGATTTAACTTTCTTGGTTGATAATACGAGTTAATAAATATTATTTATTGTATTATTTTTTCAATTAGTTAAATTTTAAATAGTTTATTCTTTCTTTAAATTTATATATTTTTTTAATATTTCCAATTAATTTTATTTCTTAATTTTTTGCAATTTTGCTTGGAAAGTGAACATTTGTAAAATTTCCCCCAATTTGTGACATTCTAATTATTTTCAAGTTTTTTTTTTTGTAATAAATATTTATATGAATCATTATCTATATTAGTACTTATATTAAATGTATAAAAATATTGATTTTTTTAATAATTTAGAAAAAATAATAGTTTGTTTTATTTGTTTTCCATATACAATAGAAAAAAAGCGGTGCAAAATTTTATTGGGGCCCATGGTCGTAAGGGCAGTCTAATCTGGGTCTGTACCCTCCATACATAGACAGTTATTAATTAAAGTTAATGAATTAAAGATATGGGCATGGTTCATTTCATTCAGTGGATTATTTAATGTGCTACAAATATTTGAAATGGTCTTTAAAAAATATAAATTGTGTTCAACACCAGAGCTACTAATAATTTAAGGTGCGGCAGAAGGGAGCGCAAGTATTTTTACAGTTTTTATAGAATTATATTTTTTTGGCAAAAATAGATAAAATATTTCTCCAGTAGCAACATAGAGTTGAGTTTTCTGCACTTGCTAATATCAACAGATCTTGAATATCTGTCAATGGTGTCCTGGAATGTTGTCAAAACTTTTTCTATTTATTTAAATAGTTTTGACAAAATTCCAGAACACCCTTGACAGATATTCAAGATCTGTTGATATTAGCATATGCAGAAAAATAAACTCTATGTTGCTACAGGAGAAATATTTGATTTATTTTGGCCAAAAAATTTTAATTCTATAAAAACTGTAAAAATACTTGCGCTCCCTTCTGCCGCACCTTAAGCCAAAAGGCTTTAATGAGGCAAGTATTGTGGTGCAGGAACAAAGGGATACATGGGCATATTTTACCCAACCAAATTTTGATTGAAGGGTACAGAATCTAATTTTTACTTATCCAAATTATAAGGTAAAATTATTATTTATAGCCTAACTGCAATTTTTATTTTATTTAAGTTATGAATATTTTGTAAATTTTACATAGAAGCATATTTTTTTAAACTGTTTTAATAACATTGTTTAAATATGAGGAAATGGCTTTAGCTACCTTGAAAACATAATCTAAAATGCTTTGCTAAACACCCATGTAATTTTAGCAACAACTTGACACTTATACCCGTCCAAATCCTACATGTTATTGTACCTCTAGGTGGGTAGCTGATAGAAAATACACATTTATAGGCATGGAGGAAGGTTAAGAATAAGAATACCGCTGTAAATATATCAAGGGGAAGACCACCCTCATTACATCACCCTAGAATTAAACCCAACTTCCTTGTCAATGATGACAAGTGCATTTTGATTCTAAATTTGGACGGCTTGCATGGTTAAGCACTATTCATGATGAACAAAATATCATGTCCCCCACCCTTTTCTTTTACTAGCTTGCAATCAAGCAGGAGCTCGCATCTGAACAACTTAAGCTGTTGAGAGATATTAAATATTTTTATATTTTCATGCAAATTGAGTGCGACTTATTTCACAGCTGTTACTTACTCCAAGCATTTACAGTTTACATTCAGTGTTAATAATTTTTATTATAATAGGGTATATTTATGTATTTATTGATTATTAAAAATGTAGAGCAATTTGAATTAATAATAGGCTAAGTAAAAAAAGGAAATATACTTTGAGATATGAAAATCAAAAACCAGACCAAGATAGATTCACAAACAAATATGTCAAGGAGTATCAAAGTGACCCACTTCAGTGGCCGCATGGTCTAACAGATTTCTTTTGAAGTAGACTAGACTACTGATGACAGGGAGATCAAAGTTCAAATCTTGGTCAAGATTACTCAGGGTGGCTTTTTCCAAAATGGTTTTCCACTCTCCTTACACACAAATATGGGTACACTTCCTTTAACCTTTCTCGTCGCTAAAACAGCATAATTAGTGCATAAGCGTATACAACCCAAACTGGTAGTAAGGCGCAGTGTTAAAAAAAAAAATCAAAGTGTACCCATGAAATAATTTAGGGCTTTTTAATTAATTTAAAAATTATATCTGAATGGTCACATTCACCTTTAAATTACCTTTGTGAGTAAATATAATATTTTAAAGATATTTTCCATTGATCTTTTACTTTTTGAGCTGTTTAACTTTGAATAAATTATCTTTTTTACGAAGTTCATGTTTCCTTGGCAACGGATTGTAACGTTTCTCACTAGATTCTTGCATACTCTCATGAAGGACGATTTGGATTACTTCCTAGGGATAAATAATTGGTCACAAATATGAGCTACAGTCCAATTTTCAAAGGAAGGTTTTCAACTGGCAGCTGGAAAAGTTAGTATTTATAAATCTGCTTTCACATAGTTACACATTCATATGTCATGTGATATGCAGCTCCCACTTCTTATAGATATTAATATATTATAAATACCTATAAAATAACAATAACAACGCCCTCTTTGGTGGCAGCCTTTAAATAGCTAGTCATTCAAATAAAAGTTAAGATCTTACATGAGGAATTAACAAGAGGAAGAAAGAGCTTAAATAAAATAACTGTCAGAGATGAAGTTTGTAGCTTATTTCGTTAAGCTTACCACCTTTCCCCGCCCATTATTTCAACATACCTACATATAATTATTTTGTAACGATGATAAGTTTGGAACTATGTTAGCTTGTGTTAGGAGAAGATAAAATAGAAGTGGCTTGTTGCTAATATTATATTTGTGTTATATAAAAAATCGTCAAATCTTAAAATAAAACATAGATATGTGCTTGACACCTGGTTATTAAAAAGAACCACCTGCAGAAACTATTCCTTACGAGACGCCACAAGAGGCTAGATTTTTTTTGTTCTTTTTTTTTTCCCGCATTTCACTACAATCTGGCAATACATATAAATAGTCTACTTACTAATCATGCTATTGTTGAAAGAATGATAAAGGTAGTGTATAAATTAAATGTACACGAATTTACGTGGGAGGGGGAAAGGGGAAACCATTTAGGAAAAATTACTCTAAATACACTCGACCAGGATTCAAACCTCGACTTCTCTGTCACCGCCAAACCAGACTTAATAATCTTGACCATTTGTTCACTGGGGCGGGTAATAATATTAATTCTGCTAATATTAACAATATCATATTTGCCTCTGTGTAAGTTTTAATATAATTATCATAATATAATTTTTTCATAATATAATTTTCTCTACAATTCATTTTTTCTTTTTGAGCATAACTATTTTTACTTTCTCATATTAAGAAAAAATAATGTAATAGTGAAAAAATTCCACCTCGAAATTATGATCACTGATAGATTTGGTTGAAACTTGATATCTAGACATTATATGGTATCACTGTTGGATTTTTTAAAAATTAATTTTAGACATTAAAATAAGAGATGTTCTTTTTTACTACTTTTTAAAAATTTGAAATCACATGACCTGACGTGTGAAAATATGAAAGTAGATCTTGTAACTCGACTTCTCTCAGATAAGGCTCTTCCTGTGAAAGTTGGACTTTATATAAGGATACACGATGGGTGAGCGAGGGGGGGTTAGGGCCAGAAGAATTTGAAGGAACTGGTTCAGATAAAGGATGGTAAAATGCATCCCAACAATGCATTTGACCTGGATTTGATCCCTGGTCTCCCCGATCATTCGATAGTAATAATTGCTGATACTAGAGTGCATAAAATATATTCCATGTTAATTTAATCAGTATTTGTGAGTTTTAGTGAAGGACTTATTGGGCGGCACTTGTTCCCACTTTCTAAAATAAGGGTACAGTACATATTGTGTTGTTTAGTATTTACGATACTTAAAAACTAGCAATATATAAAAGGACTAATTGTAAAAGATCTCCTCGAAGTGATTTGCAATTTTTTTAAGTGACAGTGAAAGTGGCCTTGGCCGTTTTATTTTTAAGAAGGGAAATTGTCCAAGGGGACGCGGTGAGGGTTGCAAGGAGACCTCGCGTGCAACCATTGGACAAACACTCGTGACCACACCTTCATACAGATCGGGCGTGTCTTACACACTCGCGCAGTCACTCAAACTCAACTTCAATTATTTAACCAAAATGTGGAATAAATTAATATTAATTTTTGATCTTTAATTATATGTTCTCTTTCAATAAAATCAAAACCAGTATAATCGTTGGTTGGCGCTAGAGATGAAAATGTTCTGCAGTGGAGGGGTTAAATTGTAGAGTTGGCACCTAGAGCTTATTATACTTAAAAATAAAGTGAGTTAAGAGCCGAGTGGATTATAAGAAGGGGATGGGGGAAGGATAGATAGGAAGCAAGGTGGATAGGGTGGGGTGAGGGGAGCCAACCTTAAATTTTAGTTAACTTATTGATGATAAAGAATGTAAGTATTTTTTATGAACAAAACAGGTCTACAAGGCTCGCATTCATTTTTTTTTACAGATTTTATTTTTAGCACCTTGTCATACTACCCGTTCGGTTATACGCCTATGTACTAATTACGCTAATATGTTATGGATGAGGAAAGTTGAATTAGAGGAATTGCACCCGGATTTGCGTGGAGTAAGAGTGGAAAACCATTCAGTAAAAACCTTTCTCAGTCCGTCCAACCACGATCGAACACCGATCTCCCTAGTCTAGTCTATTGCGAAAGTAACGCGTTAGGACGTGTGGTTACCGAAGCCAGTTTGATGATGTTTCTGGTGTTAACGCCCTTAGAAGAAATCAATCTTAAGTGTAAACGTTGACATTTGGGATATCTATATCTCGATTACATTAGTTGAAATTAACTAGTTATCAGAAATAATAATTGAAAATTTTCCGTTTTAGAAAATTGTCCGGAAAAAATATATGGAAAATTTTGCGTCTCGCATCTCTACCTGGCGCCAGGACACAATATATTTAAATGTTTAGACCTAGCGCCGAGATATAATCGAAGCACGTGAATCCAGGGCGATCAGGCCGTATTCTAACCAGGTTAGTATCCGAACCAAGGACTCCAGAACGGATACGATCGCGTGCCTTAGCATGATGATAGATGCTGATCGCAAGAGTGATGGTCATTTATCGGTGTAACGAAGATAGTACTAGTTCTTTTTATCAGTGTTAGTGGAGTATACGTAATTTATGTCTAAAAACATGTAACAAAACGACCAGCAGTCTTTTGTTTGTAACTTAACGGCGCGTGAATCCTCTTGGCCAGTGAAAGGCGAAAGCCAACCTTCCAAGACGACGCGGGTATCCTATAATTATGATTATTGCTGCGGGTAAAGGAAGAGTACATGAAAACAAGGTAGTCCCGCAGACTAGACGACACACTGCCACCGGCTTCTCTCGCGTGCCACCGGTTGTTTTCGTTGTTGTTTAATAACTCTAGTTTCTCTGTAGAAACCAAGTAATGGAGCGGAAGTGTGAAATATCGCGCGACGCACGCGTGGGGTCTACCGTTTCCGCCCGCTACCGCAGTCGTTTATCTGGTGGCGTAGTTAGCTAATGCGCTAGTTTCGTGTTGAGCTAGACTGCCTAGGACGGGGAGATAGAGGTTCGAATCTCGCTCGGGTGAACTGGAAGTGGTTTTTCCTAAATGGTTTTCCACGCCCCTTCCACGCAAATGCGGGTTCACTTCCCCTATATTCAACCTTCCTAATTACTAATTCATTAGTGTAATTACTATTTAAGCGTATAGCCCGAACGGGTAGTAAGACGTGGTGCTAAATAAATAAAAGTTTTTTTTAAAAATATTAGGAAGAGCCATTTGAGAGGGATAGAAAAGCTACAAGATCTACTTTCACATGTCCGCATCGGTGGTCTCATGTTCTAACACGTCACGTCGTCACTTCCGTGTTGGAGTGAACAGCTGGTGACGGGGAGATCAGGGCTTGGATTCTGGTTGTTGGGTGTACTTAGGGTGGGTTTTGGTAAATGGTTGCTTACTCCACCTCCACTCAATTGTGGGTATATTTTCTCTAAAATTATACCCTGTGCATCCCTATCTTATTAATATATGCGTTTAACCCAAACGGATACTAAAACACGGTGAAATTAATACAAATACCGTACTTTTAAGTATTCATACGTCAATTTGAATGATCTCTGTGTATTTTATCACTGCTAATTACTACCCATTTGAGTAACATCATATCCACTAGTCTCGCTAATATGTTAGGGATGAGGAAGGTTGAATAGGAGTGAAGGGAGCGTGTAAAATCATTTAGGAAAAAATCATCCTTAGTACACCCGGCCGTGATTCGAACCCCGATATCCCCGTCTTCGGCAGTCCAGTCTCTTGCAAGAGGGATGTGGCCACCGAAGCGGGTCAAGACATACGAGCCACAGCTGTCATTTTTGATAGATAAAACCAATACTGATAAAATAACACAAATTATGAATTTAAATGTTATCAATTTTGATCAACATGTTTATATTTTCTAAAAGGCCTTTCCTATTAAAATTGGTGTATACTGTACACAAACAACGTGTTTTTTTTCCCAATCCTGCTCCCTTCCCGTTTTCCCCTACCTCCATCACTATTTTTTTTTCAACCCGATACTCAAGGTGTTTATTTTCGTAACGGTCGTGCATACAGGACATGGGGGTCTGTCTATTCTAATCTGTGTGCCACTGTTTCCTCTCGGAGCAGTCGAGAAGCGCGTGGCGTGAAGGTAGGTCGCTCGTTATGTCAGTGGTGGACGCGTTTTTATTGAAAGGAGATACGCCAGCTTCCATATATGTCCCACGACTATCTAGTTGGCATCATATATGGCTTGTTTATCCGTGTCACAAATTATTAAGGACGCGATGACGTTTTGGATTAACGTATCGGGTACGCTGGTGTCCTTCGTGAATGGGGCGTTCTAAAAGCAAATTATAAGGTGGTGGAATGTTTACAGCTGTGAAAGAGTTTTTTTTGTTGTGGTTTTACATCAAAATGTTTGTTTTGTGTGATTTTCTGAAACTCAAGCTATGAACGGCATCAATACTTTGGCTGGAAATACATAGGAGTGCGTGTTTCACATTATTGAAATATTTCAACTTTTTCTTTATTTCAACAGATAAACAACTGTGCAACATTTCATTTTCGAAACATCCCACTAAGACAAGGTTGATGGACACTCATAATTTCGAGATTTCGTCTGTGGTTGTTCTGTTTGCAACCTCGTTTTAATTTGAAGAGAACAGGTCGTTGTTCAATTAGGTTAGTTTAATTTTCGAAACATATTCATTGATGCTGAGAGTATGAGGTGAGCTATAAGCCAGTCAAAAGCTTGGAAGTATGTATTATCTCGAAAATGTTTATATCTTCAAAAGTTACTAACTAAATAAATAAAGATTTTAGATCAATTCTATTTCTGGAACACCTGTTTCAAGCGTACCCCCCATTCCCATCACAGGATTTCGTCCGTGTCATATTGTCAACATCTTGTGTTGGCTGTGTCTAATCCTTGGAAAGGTGGCCTGTCATCATCTCGTGTTGGCTGTGTCCAATCCTTGGAAAGGTGGCCTGTCATCATCTCGTGTTGGCTGTGTCCAAACCTTAGAAAGGTGGCCTGTCATCATCTCGTGTTGGCTGTGTCCAAACCTTAGAAAGGTGGCCTGTCATCATCTCGTGTTGGCTGTGTCCAAACCTTAGAAAGGTGGCCTGTCATCATCTCGTGTTGGCTGTGTCCAAACCTTAGAAAGGTGGCCTGTCATCATCTCGTGTTGGCTGTGTCCAAACCTTAGAAAGGTGGCCTGTCATCATCTCGTGTTGGCTGTGTCCAAACCTTAGAAAGGTGGCCTGTCATCATCTCGTGTTGGCTGTGTCCAAACCTTAGAAAGGTGGCCTGTCATCATCTCGTGTTGGCTGTGTCCAAACCTTAGAAAGGTGGCCTGTCATCATCTCGTGTTGGCTGTGTCCAAACCTTAGAAAGGTGGCCTGTCATCATCTCGTGTTGGCTGTGTCCAAACCTTAGAAAGGTGGCCTGTCATCATCTCGTGTTGGCTGTGTCCAAACCTTGGAAAGGTGGCCTGTCATCATCTCGTGTTGGCTGTGTCCAAACCTTGGAAAGGTGGCCTGTCATCATCTCGTGTTGGCTCTGTCCAAACCTTGGAAAGGTGGCCTGTCATCATCTCGTGTTGGCTGTGTCCAAACCTTGGAAAGGTGGTCTGTCATCATCTCGTGTTGGCTCTGTCCAAACCTTGGAAAGGTGGCCTGTCATCATCTCGTGTTGGCTGTGTCCAAACCTTGGAAAGGTGGTCTGTCATTATCTCCTGTTGGCTGTGTCCAAACCTTGGAAAGGTGGCCTGTCATCATCTCGTGTTGGCTGTGTCCAAACTTTGGAAAGGTGGCCTGTAATCTCGTGTTGGCTGTGTCCAATCCTTGGAAAGGTGGCCTGTCATCATCTCGTGTTGGCTGTGTCCAAACCTTGGAAGGGTATTATTTTCCTCCTTTGCGAGATCAAGTGTTGACGTCACACTCCGCTGTCGTGTGCAAGAGAGAAGACATCGCACCACTCCGTGACCTCCCGCAAGACACGTGAGTTCCTCCCCATTGTCCTGTACGGAAGAGAAACTGGCGGCGTATGTGTGCGTGTCTTGAACCTCTGGAGGGGATGGTGATACCACAGTGGTCGTCATGACGTTCGTACCCGACGAACCTTACACCTACTCCTCCTGCCTGCCGATATCTTTCGGGGGCGGGCATGGCCTCCTCACCCGCCGCCGCCTGCGGAGGTGGAATTCTTCCGGATCGTGGGTGAGTGGTCTCCTTATCAGCGACGGTCCCTTGTTCATCTCTTTGAGGAGTGAAGGGGAGGGTGTCATTACTCTAGGTCTGCTCTTAGGTTATTTGATGTGCACCTCGTCTAACACCATCCGGGCTATTTGTATATAGTAGGGTAGGATCTAACAGAAATGTATATGAATTTATGTAGATAAAATGGAGGTAACCATTTAGAAAGTGAAACGACCTCATTACACCTGACAAATATTTGACCTTATCATTATTGATAAACCATATCAATTGAGGTTTAACACCTTAGCCTGCGTATCCATTCAGTGGCGTCACTAGGAAGGTGGGGGGGCTGCGGATTGTACCAGCTGACACCAAATGACTGTCTATAAAACCCTTTTACTAAGCCTAAAATTAAGTCTGCTGATTTGTATGTCTATCACTCCATGCAAAAGGAGATTTTCGAAGCTGAAACCTCTAAAGAACTATTTGTGATCATTTTACTACTGACTTTGTACCAAGAAAGGCTGTATTAGGAGATGGCTAGATACATTTAAGGATAAACTAGTTGCTTTGTTATTTCCAATATTTGATGGATACTTTGAGTGGGACTCCTCCTAGCTTTTATTTAAATATATATTACGTAACACCGCGTCTTACTACCCGTTTGGGTTATACGCTCAAGTACTAATTACGCTAATGGGCTAGGAATTGGGAAGGTTGAATATATAGGAAGTGAACTCTCATTTTCTTGGAGGGAGATTGGAAAACCATTTAGGAAAAACTGCCTCCAGTTCACCCGAGTGAGATTTTAACCTCAATCTTCCCGTCCTCGGCAGTCTGGCTCAACACGAAGCTAACTTGTTAGCCAACTACGCCACCGAGGCGGGTTACTATCCATTATTTAACTTGAATATTAAAAGTTTGAGACACCTTTCCACTACATTCAGGCTTGTGGAGCCATAGTCAATGCTGGTGAACACCCGACTTTGTTACTATCAATAGTCAAGGTTACTATGAGATAAGCTCTCAAACACCACATACCTTATTGAAGATCATTTCAACTCACACTGTTTACATGGGTTAGTGTTTGTTTAAGATTGAATTAGAGATAAAGGAAAGGGAGGAGAAGAAAGATTGTAAGAGGGGAAGGGAAAGGATGTAGCACATAGAGAAAAACAACAGTTCACTCACACATCTTTATCAAGTTTCCTGTTTTGTTAGTTTTACCTGAAAGTTATCTCTTTTTTGTCACCGATTGCCACAAACTTATACTGTGGGTTAAAGTTAATTTCCAAAAACCTTGCACTAAGCACATGAATGAGTTGTTATGATGTTTCCCAGACTCCGCTGAATATCTCCGAGGGGGACTCATCACAGAGTGCGGATGTGCGGCACAGCCAGGTGGACATTGCCGGGGACTACACCAAGAAAAAGCACGTGTTGCGGTTAAACACACAGAGCTGCTCTGAGCTTCTCCTCCAAGCTGAGGATGCCAATGATATGGCTCAGTGGATCAAGGCCCTGCAGGATCAGGCAGGGTCGCCTGCCGAGGTGAGTTCATGTCTGATGGCGATATTTGTTGTTTATTGGTGTCCAAACCGAACATTTTGTCAAACTTAACACTGGAGCCTCACAAACATTTTTATTGATTGCTTATAATTTAAAAATAACAGTTTTTTTTAACATATAAGTGGTACACTTAAAAAGAGAAAGGAGCAACTAACTACTCAACTAGCAAAAGTTTAGTAAATATTTTCAAAATGTATTTTTTGCCTTCTACCTATACCTTAACGTTCACACTTATAGTCAACAATAGAGTGAACAACTAAAATAACATTTTATTAAATAATGTGTGGTTTTGTTTCCTGAATAAAGTGTGTTAAGGTTGATAGGAGAGTAAAAAAAATTGTTACTCAAAGGTGGATAGCACTCATTTGTCATCCTAAACAAATGGCATCATTAATGATTTAACACTTATACCCTCACCACACCGTTGGTCACATAATGGCTAAAACACTCGGGCGGCTGATACATCGGCTCAAGCTAAATATTGTCTTTTAGTGATATGTATGATCACTAGATGGCACCACAAAAATGTATCCTAAATCTTAAAATCTTGTTCATATTTTCTTCACGAGACAGTTTTAAAAGTATTAATAAATGCAAGCATGGGTCAACTGTAAAAAAAAAAATCAATCTATATAATTTTAAAATATTTTTATCTCTGTTTGTGGAGTTCCTGAGTATATAACATCTTATTATACACAATCTTTAGTATGGTTAAGAAAGTGATACTGAAATTAATTACTACTGATTTTTTTAATTAGAAATTTATCACTACAAGACAATATATTATTAAATTCTTTTATCTTTTTATAATAATTTTTAATTTTTGTTTAGATTTTGTGGTGGGGGGGGCTTCAGCCCCATGAGGTCCCCCACCTCACTTCACCCCTAGATACATCCCTGAGTCAAGCACAGGCCATTTATCGAAGCGTGCCATTGTACCATTGCTCTTACTACTAGAATTAAGGGCATATTGTACTAAGTCATAACTCACTATATTGTTTAAGACAGTCTACACAGTGAAAACATTTACCATTTGAGTCAAAAGTCACAAGTTCAGTTCCCATGTTCATATGCTATGTTTAAATTATTTGTAATTGAGTTTTAGAAAATCTATTACAAAACTAGAATCCATAAAACAGCATTGTTTTGCATGGTATAGTGCATCACTATAGTAGTGGATTAGTTAGCTGGTGACAATGAGACATTAGTTTGAATCCAGGTTAGATGAACTGAGCTGGTCTTTCTTAAATGGTCTTCCATTCTCCCTCCATGCACTGTGGGTACATTTACTATAAAATTCGACTTTTCTCATCCTTATTCCATTAGTATAATTAATATATGTGTATGTCTCAAATACGTACCAGGACACAGTGATTAAAAAACAAAAGACATAATTTGAATATAGATATCTTATTTTCTGGGGACAAAATTATATTATTGATTGTAATAGTTTTAGAAATCTTAACTTTGTTAATTTTTAATTTAACAAGAAGTTTAACAATTAGTAAACAATATATCTAAGTCATAAATTATAAATCAAATTTACTCATTACTTTCAACTTGTTTAGAATGTATTCTAAAATGGTAATTAATAAACAACCATCATAGGTCTTATTTTTCATTGCTCGTCTTGTATTTTGACACTTATAGATTATGTAGGTGTTATCAGGCATGTAATCAGTAGCAGGAGATACGCATTAATGTTTTATGAATTGTGATGTGTCGCTCTTAGGATATTTATGAAAAAACTCGGTCAGTATGTGTATTTATTGGTAAGTACAATTATTTGAAATCTCACTTTAAAATATTAGTTGGGGATTTATAATATTAGGCTTGCTTGGAAAAAAAAATCACCAAGTTTAACTAACCTTGTGAGTAATAAACTCTTTAGTGAACTTTTACAATCCTTTTTGATATCTGTATTACCATTTAGAGGAATTTATCTAGATATATAAAATAAATGTGTGTTTATCTTCTTTGATATTATAGCATAAATTTGATCAAACATTTGTTATGGCCATTTATCTATTCATTGAGGATGAGATACACTCATCTAATTAATAAATGAAATATGTATTTTTCTGTAAATAATTTATTTTGGTAGTTAATTTTTTATTTGCTATAATGGGGTTGTCTCCACTATTTTACGAATTTGAATCTCCAATTTACCTTTGAACCCAAATCCGAATCTTGGAAAAAATTTTGAACAAAACAAGAAATATAAATATAATAAAATAATATAAAATACAAATAGGAACTAAATGTTAACATTCTTTTTTATGTTCCATTCATTATAACATTTAACATTCAATTAGGCCTAAGTGTTAAATTACTGGTCTGGGGCCTAGTTGTTGAGTTCATCCTAGGATTATAACTAGTTCTGAACCACCAATAAGCAGTCTTATAGCTCTAAAACAATTTTTTTAAGAATCTTAGTCTCAAATCTCAAATATCTTTTAAGGATTTGATGAAATTTACAGGTCCATCCCAAGTATTTACACTTATTTACAAAATTAATGGTTTTTACCTGATAGCTCTTTGTGTGTAAAATACCCTAGTCCTAAAATATTTCTCGACCATGCAGAGGGTATAAATTAAACTAAATCCAATGATGGAATACCGGACACAGCTGAATTTTTATTTGGTTGGTTTGTCTCCTGATTAACTCCAGGTCATTGCACCAGCTCCCTCTCTGGGATCTGCATGTTGACCAAACAAAAGCCATTTTCCAGGAAAGTCATCATAAGCTAAGAATCTGTCTTTTAAGAAATCCAAATTGTGTTCCTTTATCTGTGCATTCTAAATTTTGAATACACTCTGTTGTGTATGTTGTTTTCCTTTTGGCCCCCAACACACATACAGATTTTCTAAATATTATTTAAATTTGCCTCGGGCAGTATTTGTTCTTGTTACATTAATCCAACAAACTCGCAACAGACACACGAGTTCACTCAAAAATACTTTAAACTTTAAGCTCACACAGTCTGGTTTGCTGGAGGCAGGGAGTCCTAGGTTCAAATCCTGGCTGAGTGTATTTTGTGTGTTTCTTCTTAAAGGGTTCTCCACTCCTTCCACAGACATGTGGGTACATTTCTTTACATTTATACCTCCCTCATCTCTACCCTATCAATGTAATTAATTATACTAGTAGTAAGATATGATGCACAACAAAATACGATAGTCTTCATTAGATCTACACATTTATTCTTTTCATCTAACAAACATGTTAAATAATGTTCAAAATTAAATGAGTTTTAGTTTAATTTAATAAGAAGAAATGATGATGATGATGATTATGATGATGATGATGCTGATGATGATGATGATGATTATGGTGTGGTTTTTTACAAATATTTATTTATTTGGCCTATTTCTTTGTGCAGGCATTATCTAATTTTGCTCATGCTTATGTAGAACTTTAGTGAGGCATAATCATGGCATGTTGAAACACATGCATTTGCATGGGGCGACAAGTTTTGTGGGGCAAAACAAATGTAGTAATTTGAAAAATTATAAGAAAATATTTTATAAAAAAAACACGTTTTCGTTTATTAAGAGTTTTCCTTCATATACGCTAACATAACATAGTTTTCAAAACTTGTTAGGTTATAATTCCATAGTAAAAAGTTGGCAACACTCATCACAGCTGATGAGCTGAGAATGTTTAGTTTTTCCAGACTGTAAATCAACTAAGTTGATTGTATGCATTGTTACAGTGACTGAAATGTGTTTTTATTTCTTGCTTTACGGATATATATATATATATATATATAGAGAGAGAGGGTCAATGTTTATTAGATGATATTTGTATATTTTTATTTATTACTAGGC
Organism: Timema genevievae; assembly: GCA_902155825.1. Taxonomy (NCBI): domain Eukaryota; kingdom Metazoa; phylum Arthropoda; class Insecta; order Phasmatodea; family Timematidae; genus Timema; species Timema genevievae. The sequence continues at coordinate 69,146 of CABFWO010000307.1, read as the reverse complement.
TTTAAGACAGATTTTAACTTGCACATAAAGATTATGTCTGGTTAAGCCACAAAGTGAATAATCCATCCGCAGATAGTTGGGGGTCTATTGTTTTATGAAAAACCATACTGAAATATTGAGATTAAAAATTAAAAGAGTATGTTTGTAAATATTTTCCAGGAGAACAATTTGATTATCTAGACTTTTCTTTGGATCTCGTTTAGTTTTGAAATCATTGAAATATTTTGATTTCAAAAGAAAGAAAAAAAATCTTCTTCTCCTACAATTTGTGGTCACCTGATTAAATTCCATGTGATTATAGTCACCATAACAGTACAAATTCACTCTTTTAAATAAACAACTTTTTTTTTAAACTCTACTTTTCTATATAATCTTAAGAGGAAAACCACCTCTATTTTGTGAGTTTTTAACTTTAATGATACTTTCTATACGGGCAAAGAGAGAAGGTTGGGGATCCCATTTAGATTTTCACACAGAGTGCAATACAACCTAAGGCTGGCCCTGGTCATAGGAACCATCTGACAGGGAAGGAGAGGGACATGCACATTTTTTTCCAAATGCATTCACATGAATCTCAAGAGTTATATCAATAATATATTATTGTATAATTTTATTTCTCCTTCTCTTGACTGGCAAGCTGCCTCAGTGTAACTGGTTGAATACAGATTCATCCCTCTTTTTCTTCTCTCTAATGGGACCTCTTAATACCAGTAAATGATGAATTTCTCAGTAATATCTTATTTGAAAAACAGAAGAATAGCAAAAAAATTATATCTATCTTTTCAATACACAGCCTTCTTAAAAAAAAAAATCAACATTCTTCACTTACACAAAAAAAAAAATGCCATATAACTTTCTCTTTGCTTCCCAAAGGAGAAAACCCCCATTGATCCAACATTTATACAGTACCCGTTTTGGTGGCTACATAGTCTAAGGCACTACTTTCACAGTGGACTAAACCACCGATGACAGGGAGTTTGTGGTTCTAATTTTGGTCAGGTGAACTAAGGAATGTTTTTTCAATATTATTTTCCACTCTCTCTACATGCAAATGTGGGTACGCTAAAAAAAACCGAAATGGTAGCAAGACATGGTCTTAAAAATATATATATATATAAATGGTCATCTTTAAATTTATATACATTAAATGAGTGTTTTGTTTGCAGGACTGCTCTTCAGGTGGCAGCACAAAACAGCAGCAAGGGGCTAGTTCTGTCAGCACCAGCCGACTCTCACCATTGCCGGCGCACAAAGGCATTCGCAAACTGACTTCATTCCGTAACCGCTCGCCCACTGGCCAGTCCCCGGTTAACAAGACTCGCAAACCCAGTCAGACAGGTAATATAACATTACTGACCTAGCTTACTGAGTTAGTTGGAAAAATAGTCTTTCTAAGAATCACTTGAGACAAATCTGGTTCACTATTAGCTTGAACCTACTGACTCTAGTACACTCCAAACCAATCTTTTCTAATACTTCTTACATAGATAAATACATACCACAAGGGTGATGTACCAACTCTGGAATATGTTTGACTACAAACAAGATTCATTTAAAAAAGATTTAATTAATATTTTTTAAAATCAATATGATTTTTTAAATTTAATAAAAATGGATATTTTATTCACACTCCATTAATGTTTTAAGATAGAAACTTGCTAATTCAGCTCTTCAGGTATGCTATACTTAATACATGATTGCAAAGCAAATTGCATAACGTATGTTCAAGGCCTAGCCTTAATTCCATGAATTATTTCTTTACTGTTAGGAGGGGTATGACTGAGGGGCAGTGGCGTGCCGTCAATGGACTAGTAGGACTAGGCTAGTCCCCAGACATTTTTAATTTATTTATTTTGAGTTAAATTTTAACTGGAAATAAAAGCATCAAATAAAATCCTAGTCTCAATTTGTGTCACAATACTCAACAATATTCTAGTTATTTGTGCGCTGCCCCCACCCCCATCCCCTCTCTAAAATGACAACACACTTACATCAGAAGCGCTGTCACAATACACAATGATATTCCCGCTATTCCCCTCTCCGACCTAGCTTTGGAAGCGCTCGAGTCTTATCGGCTCTCCCCGGGTAGAGGACTCGTTGAAGCCATCCTAGTCCGTCTGTATAGTAAGATTATGTGCTAATACTTGGCATTCTCTCACAAGTAAATGTAATTTTTGTTTGCTTCTTATAAGTGGTAGTGTTGTGGTTGTTCCCATTGATGAAAGAGATCTTGTGAGGTGTTAAAGTGTTTGATTGTCAATTTAGTTTGACAGTGTTTGAAAGTGTGATGTATGGAAGGGGACTCTGATTTGGAAACTGTTCCCTCACAACAAACCTTGGGGAGGGGACCTGAGACAAGTAGCAGGGTTAGTGAAGGTAGTTCAGTGGGATGTAGCAGTGCCTATCACCTTTCTCAATGCTGTGCTCTCGACCGATTATTCACAGTTTCGTTTGGATCCCTCACGTTTGAAGAAAAGCAGCAAGTAATAATGAAAGGTAGGCCAACTCCAGACATTTCTGCTAAAACAAAAATGAAAGATTATACACGTCATTTCAAAACAGAATATTACATTTTTTCAAAATGGCTAACCGCATGCAAATCAAGAAATAGGCTGTATTGTTGGCCTTGTGTGTTGTTCGAAACAAATAAGGGAGTGTGGAATAATAACGGCTTTTATGATATCAGCAATTTTCACAAAGCCAAAATGCGCCATGAAAAGACTCACGCACACCTAACGCACGCAATAACTAAATTAAATTATTATTATTATTAGCACCGCTTCTTACTACCCGTTCGGGTTATACGCACAACTAAATTAAAAACTTTCGGAAAAACCAGAATAGACTTTCAGCTGAGTGAGCAAAAAAGGTTAGACGTTTTAAAACATAATGCAGAAGTTGATTCAAACCAGGAACTAATGAAACTATTAATTGATGTATGCTGTTTTTTGGCTAAACAAGAGCTGCCATTCAGAGGTCACGACGAACGGGAAGATTCTCTTAACCGGGGAAACTACATTGAAATAATGCAGTTACTTTCTAAAAACGATACTAAATTGGATTTTCATCTTCAGCGCAGGGGGGCGTTTAAAGGAACCTCCAACAAAATTCAAAACAACATCATTGAATGTGCTGGTAATGTAATTTTGGATCAGATTAAGTCGGAAATAAATGATGCATTTTTTCTAGCAATAATGTTGGACGAAACTACGGACATTGCTAAGCTCTCTCAACTTTCGACAGTCCTTCGATATGTGAAAGATGGCAACATTTATGAAAGATTTATTGGTTTTTCAGATGTCAGCAGTGATCGCACTGCAATTGTTTTAAGTGAGCATGTTTTTCGAATCCTTTCTTGTTTCAATTGTGAGCAAAAACTTGTAGCACAAGCGTATGCTGGAGCCGCTACATTTTCTGGACATTTAATGGCGTACAGACACTTGTGAAAAAGAGGTGCCCAGGTGCACTCTTCATCCACTGTTATGCTCACAAACTCAATCTAGTTTTTTCTCAGTCTGTGAGTCATATAACAGAATGTAAGATATTTTTTAAGACATTGAATGACATTCCAAATTTCTTTTCACATTCATCGAAACGCATTAACGCTCTTAATCTATCTGAGGTAAAGAAGCGGTTCCCAACAGTTGCCAGTACAAGGTGGAATTACAATTCCAGAATTGTGAACACTGTGAATGAAAATAAAACAGAACTCATACATTTTTTTGAAAATATTGCTGAAAATCCAGAGAGTTGGGATACTGATGCTTTCGTGACTGCTAAAGGGTATTCGTCATCATTGAGGGATTTTGATTTCGCCTTTCTACTGAAGGTTTTCACCAACATTTTTTCTCTCACCAACACATTATTCAAAATTCTTCAAACCAAATGCATTAAAAGATTTAACCCCTCCATCATCCCCGTCCTCACAGTAAAGAAATAGCTTATGAAATTAAAGCCTTCTTTGACCAGGGCCTTAATGTCTTAAGTTGTGCAATCTGCCTTGCAATTATGAATGAAATATAGCATACTGCAAGGGCTGATCCAGCAACTTGCTACCTTAGAACCTAGACAAAGTTTACAAAATGGTATAGAACTTTTTATTAGATGTATATTTTTATCCTCATTCAATTTTTACTTTTTATATTTATATTTTGATGCCCCAATGCTTTGATTCTCAATACCAATTTCTTACCTAGCTATAAAAAATGTGTTTGAGTTAATCTTAAACATGCTTTAAGATAAGAAAATCTAATATAACTTATTATAGTTTCTTTGTCTTGTGAGTGACATTGGTCTAATTTCCATATTTTATCTAAAACAATATATGCTAGAATTTAGGAAATACACCATGCTAAAAATATGTTTATTAAACAGTATTTTGATTAAACATTAACATTTTAGGAACTTGAAAAAAAAAATTACTATTCAATTGGTATTGTTACTAAGCTAGTACTGATTTTTTAATCAAATTAGATGCTTGACTATATTAATATAGCTAGAATTTAAATTTGAGGAACAAAATTAAATGTACAGTTATCATTCTCAAGATTATCATACTAATCTATTTGCTACTCTTAAACTTTTTTTTTACCTCAACCTAACCAGTTTTCAAGATTTTTTTTTTTTAATTACCTAGCTGTTATTTGGTTGAGTACGTGTTTACATATTATTTTTAGACCAATTAATTTGGTTGAGTATATTTTTACATATTTGTTTTTAGATCAATTACCCTCACCAAAGAGCAAGACATGGAAAGGTCGAGTGGCCAAGCAGTTTCGCCGCATCCAGCAAGGATCCGGCTCTCCCAGCTCCCCCACCGCTCCGTACCCAGAGGGAGTGACTATTGGCATTCCACTAGAAGACTGTCCAATGGTAAGATCAGGCAAAATTCAAGAATATACAGGACCAAATGATATAAATATATATACAAGAACTATTACGTTATATTTTGCACAGTGAAAATAATAATTTAGCTCTCAATATTGCTACCTCTGAACAAAGATGTAACTGTTGTTTCTTGAAACAAACTACTACAACCCTATTCCCTCATCTCCATTTTAATACTACTGATATTCCTTAGAACAAAATAATAAGTTAAAAATATAAAGTTTGGTCAAATATATTTTTACGAATCTGAATATTGTAAAAATGATGAACATAAGAAGAAATATAAATGTAATAAATTAATAGAAAACATAAAATAATAACCGAGTGTTGTGAAGGTCAATGTTTGAATCCCATTCAGGTTAACTGGGTAGATTTTCCACATTGAGCCTTATCAGTGGTTTTCCCATCCTCTCCACACTAAGGCAGGTGCATTTCCTCTTATCATTCATTACCCCTTCTATTCATTAAATAATTATTATCATTAAACCTTGTATTAGTCATTTAAATATAAAAAAAGTTGTATTAATTACCTTAGCAATGTTTTTCAAAGAAAAATAATCCTGAGTCTTTTGTTGAAGAAATTTTGCTGTATTGATTTTGTGCTCATAGACAAAACATATTTTTTTTCTATATTACCGGGGCTCTTTTTAGTGTTGATCTAATTTTTTAAATCTGTAAAAAAAATTAGCTTTATTTGTAATATGAGAAGTAATATATAGCCAAGCTGAAGAAAAATAAGCCCTTATAGATATAGTATTAAATTAAGATCAAATAGGACTATTGATTCCATGTAATAACTGAAACACTCTTGTTCACAGTCGCCGTACTACGAGTTTGTTCCTCTTGTGTACAAGTATTGTTGAGGAGAGAGGGCTGGATATTATTGGTATCTACAGGGTACCTGGCAACACGGCAGCTGTTTCCTCTCTTACTGAAGGCATCAATAAGGGCTTTGACTGTGTCAACCTTCAAGTAAGATGCCATAATACACATAATGTATTAACAAGTGTTAGCTGCATTATGCTCAATGTAAGAAAATCTAGTAAAAACTTGCACTGTCTCAACGACTGCGCCACGATTCAAATTGTAGTTAACCTTTAGTAGTAATAACTAGATAATGCTTTATACATTATTATAAATGTAATATGTGATAATAAAGGTTAGTTTTATTATTGGTGAATACATAACATGTTACATTCTTATGAAGATGAAATTAGCGTAGATATATTCAGGCCCAGGCTCTGCTAGGTTGAAAGTTACATTGGTTGAACATTATTTTTCCTTTCCCGCCCAAGCTATGTTAGGTTCTGTTGCTGCTTTCTTTGATGCCCCCTTTGAACTGGTGATCTGGGTAGCCGCCCGGTTTACCCGCCCCTGTGTTTGAATTATCAAGAGATGATGAAAAATCAATGAACAACACCATTATTTGGTAGTTAATTTACACATCATTATTCATAAATTGATTCTTATATGTTCTGTTAATTTGGCCTTGAAACATAGTCCTTTTTCTACTTGACATATTTCTTTATCTCATAAATGGTAGACTTAACAACAGGAAACTCGATGCTATTTTAATCTCACCTTTTTCATGTCTGTTTAAAATCACACATTTTTGCTATAGGCTTAACATGGTACATTTTATTTTGTTTGACAACAATGCACTATGAATTCACTTTAAAACACTAGCATACGAGTAAGATAAAACACCAAAAATCGGTTGTCGCGATAAGATAAAGATAAAACACAATTTGGGCTTTGAGAGGGTCTGGAGAGAACAAAAACTAGGGGAGAATCAAATTACCGCGTCTTCAGTACTAAAACAGGTTCTTATTATAAAGACCGTGCTTTAGTTATTAAGAATTGAGTTTGACATATCTTGATTCTTTCAAATTTCAGCACTTAATAATAAAATGAATCATTGCCTAATTAATGGTTTGGAAACGTATAAAAAGACTATGTAGAGACACTGTATAATTATGTACAGTGCTGTATAGGGTTTCTACACTGTCTTATAATAAGTTTCAACACTTGTAAGAATTGAGGTAATTGGGGAATTCAGCTTTACACACCTAATTTATATGCCTCTTTAATTACATTCTAAAGAAGTATGTCGAAGAGATGACACTTTGTACTTTGTTTGCAGCAAGACCCTCGTTGGAGTGATGTGAATGTTATATCGAGCTTGCTAAAGTTGTTTTTTCGCCGTCTGCCCGACTCCCTCTTGACAACGGATCTCTACCCCCATTTCATAGAGGCAGACAAGATAGAAGACTCTAATCGTAGACTTGTTACAATAAAAAAACTTGTGAGTGATTTTTTTTTAAATTGTATTTTATTTGATTATTGTTGGAAACTGAAGTATTATTTGATTTTAGTATGACTACATGGTTTTCAAACAAGTCAATATATTTAAAATATATATATATATATATATACACACACACAATTAATATGTCTTATCTACATATACATATATATCTTATATATATATACACACAATTGATATGTCTTATCTACATATACATATATATCTTATATATATATATATATATACACACACACACACACACACACACACACACAATTGATATGTCTTATCTACAGCTCAACCGAATACAACTTTTTTTTTTGTAACATTACTCTTTAAAGATATATTTAGTGATAAATAAAATGATAGAATATTAGGAAAATGGTAGAGCACAAATAAAAGTAACAACACTGACACATATTTACACACACTATTTTACCGATTGGGATAAAACTTGATATCTGGGCTTTTCGTAGTTAGATATCCAACCCTAAAATTAAGGGTAGTTTACTGAAGATAAATGAGAGATAAAGCAAATTTTGAGAAAATCGATTTTAACGATTTTAATTAAATTTTATATCTAGAAACATTTTATTACTATAAGGAAGATGCTTTAAAATATTATATATGAAAAAAGTGCATTGAGCAAAAACATTTAGTGATAAATAAAATGATAGAATAT